>QZLH01000219.1:22019-44213 GCA_003833135.1 Oehlia diaphana | reverse complement strand
ATGGTGCCACTTTATTACCAAACAATAAGATTATTTACATGGGTAAGTGAGTAATCTTTTGATTGTCATTTATTTATACACATTTGTATATATTAGTACTAATGAACGTTTGTTGCTTACTAGGTGGTCAAATTCAAGGTGCTACTTATAATCCTAATACTTTAATTGCTGTCGAAGGTGCCACATTAACATTAAGTGAGGTAAATTCTGTAACTGAATATATAATTTTTCTAAAAAATCAACGACTTTACTAAATCGCACCACTGGTAGCTTTCAACACCATAGTATGTGTTTTCATGAAAACTATAACCTAAACTAAAGAAGTGGCTCTATTGAGTACTAATTATTTTTTATACTACCACAAATATTGCAAAATAAAATAAAAAATTTGAAAAACTAAGCATTAAATATCACTACAATATAAGTTATAATATTTATTAATAGTAACTTCTTAATTAGACTATTAATCTATAAAAAATAAATAATGTGTATAATTGTGGTGTTGAACAACAGTGGTGTGATTTATAATTTTTGAAAACAATCAATTAAAACAAATTATTTATAGGTTTATATATATGATATGATCAGTGATAGTTGGGATACAAAAGTAAGACTACTTATATTATTATCATTATGAAAATTTTATAGTCATTTGGCGAATTAACTTGTTATAACCAAATTTAGATAACATCAGGAAAAATCCCTTCTAATAGATGCTGCTTTTCCACAGTTCTTGGTATGTAATATAATTAAATAAGAATATTATGATTTATTAATAAGAATTGGATATTTATAAATTTAATTATTTAATAGGTTTAGATGGTTTAAAAGTCATAATTTATGGGGGAATTTTCAACAATCCTGGATATTTTGATACTACACTTTATGTATTAAATTTAGCTAATTATAATTGGTATATTCCGAAAATTTCTGGAATAATCCCAAAACCGAGAATTTTTCATCAGGCAAACGTAATTGGGAAATATATGGTTATATCATTTGGTAAATATAAATATTTATAATATAAACTTTGATTGGTTATTAGTATCATTTAACAGAAAATATTATTAATATTAATAGGATTTGGTTATGATAGAACAGTTGAAAGTGATATATTATTACTTGATATTAGTAATAATGAAGAATATATATGGACAATAAAATTTGATCCTTCAGTTCCAAAGACATCACCATCTTCTTCTCCTTCCCCTTCTTTACCATTACCATCATCATCACAACTATCCAATAGTTCATCAAATAACTCCAATAGTAATCATATGGTTGGTGCAATTGTAGGATCTTTGATAAGTGTTATTTTCTTATTAGTTGGAGGTTTCTTTATATATAAATGGATTAAAAATAGACAAAATCAAAAAATAATTAATGAGAATAATAATCATAACAATGAAGAAAAGGCAATGCCCACCGAAAGGGATATTCATGATTATGATCAAGTAATGGGCAATAACGAGCAAGAAATTATTAAAATGCCTAGAAATGAAAATGAATCGATAATAATTCCGGCTAACGATCATCATGGGCAAGAAATTATTCTAACACCCAAAAATGAAAATACAACCAATAATGAACCAATAATTGTTCCAGCTACCGAATATCATGAGCAAGAAATTATGCAATCGCCTAAAAATGAAAATACAACCAATCATGAACCAATAATTTTGGCTTCAACAGAAGCTAATAATTATAATAATTATGGGCAAATAATTTCAACATCTAGTAATGATAGGTTATCATCACAAATTCTTAAAGATGAAATTCTTCGGGCTGTTAAACAAGAAATAGCCCAAACTTTGAAAAATGAACTTCAAGCTGTTAGGGATAATAATTTTGATATTACAAAAAAAAATAATGCAAGACAAGATTAAAATCAATGAAATTTTTTGTACTAAAATAAAATATAGTTTATGAATATTATTTTCAATAATGTACCACTGAATCCAATATTTTTTTAAAAAAAATAACTTATACAGTACGTTTCCATTACTAAAGAGTAATGAAAGGCTACTTTACTTTTAAAATTAACGTTCATTTTTGATAAAAGAATTCCGTATCAATTTGCACTATAATTTATTAGTATAACTTTTGTTAAATTATACGTTTCTAATAATTATTAATTATCCTTACAAAAATAAAATTTTATTGCCAAATAAATAACCAGCGTTAAAATATATTTTTAAATTCACTAATATATTGTAAAACAAGTTGTTAGGAAAAGAAATGTAGATATACACAGACATATGATTATTTGACAAAAAATAAAGAGTTTTCCGATAAATATTGAATTCTGATGGAATTTATAGATTTTGATCTTAATTCTAAAGGTTATATCACGTGACAAGATCAGATTTTCGAATCATCAGGTTAAGGGTGTACGACATGATTTTTTTATTAGGTAACTAATTTAATACTAAACAAACACAAACTCATTATAATATTACTTAATATAGAAAATTTAAATAAAGAATTATTTTTAAATTATGATCCTTCGCGTAACTTTTCCTGTATTGATAATTTTAAGTTACTTTTTTTTTAGCATCAGTTATTATTTACATAATATTGTCGATTATAAAGGTAATAATAAATTCTGCATGCAAAAATGACTTATGCTAATCGAATTGTTATACCATTTAATATTTTATTTACAAATTTATGTAACTTATGTAAATTGTAAGCAATACTTTCATCGTCATTATATCAGAAAAATTTTATTTTGAACGAAATGAACCTTGAAAACTTTCAAAATCAGCATTCAAATTATCTTGCATAAATCTTTAAAGTTCAATTGGAAAATTATTGTCAACTATTTAAATTTGAAGAAATTTTTTTGGATAAATACACTATATTAATAAAGCGTTATACTAAGTTATTGTGATTAATCAAATTAACAAATCCGTTTCTTGAATCTTAGGTGTTGATGTCTAACTGTCACTTAATTACGTGATTGCATGAACGCGAGCACATACGGCAATTTTAGTCACCGACGCAGGGGTAGTTCTAGAAACGATAGATGTGCAACAAATCCAACTAAATATTATTGTTACGAAATAATATATGAAAAAAAAAATATGTGCTTGTGTTCCGTTCTGTGTAATTATATAAAAACTTTTTCTTTAAATACTACTACTATGCGAAGTGCCAAAATATAAATATGCCAATTTTAAAAAAGCCAAATAAACATTTTCTTTCAATCTAATGTCTACTAAATTAAGTTATTTAATCATGTTAAAAAATTCTTTGATTGATTTTACTATATTATGGATTCTCCTTCAAATATTAGTTGATGTAAATTGTCAATTAACACCTTTTAAGCCAAATGCATTATTCCGTCATACTGCTACATTAATTGATAATAAATTGTATATTTTGGGTGGCACGTTGCCATCAAATGACACACTAGTAAAAGAATTTTTTTATCTTGATATTTCCGTCCCATTTAATGCTCAAGAAGTATCATGGCAAGACCTATCGAGTATTAATATGGTTCCATTACATGGTTCTGCAACATCAACTAAAGGTGGTACAAATAATGATACACTATTTTTGTATGGTGGGTTTTCAAATGATCCAACAATGGAATTAGTCTATACATTTGATCCACAACACATTGTATGGAATCCTCAAAAAATAACTGGAATTGATATAATTAATACGAAATATAAATTAACAGGAGTTATAGGCTATAATGGAAAATTTTATTTATGGGGCGGAGGAATTGATAATGGTATTGTAAATGATATGCTTATTTTAAACACAATAAACTTAAATTGGGAGAAAGGAAGTTTAGTTAATGCACCAGCTCCAAGATGTAATTATGGTGCCACTTTATTACCAAACAATAAGATTATTTACATGAGTAAGTGAGTAATCTTTTGATTGTCATTTATTTATACACATTTGTATATATTAGTACTAATGAACGTTTGTTGCTTACTAGGTGGTCAAATTCAAGGTGCTACTTATAATTCTAATACTTTAATTGCTGTCGAAGGTGCCACGTTAACATTGAGTGAGGTAAATTTTGTAAACTGAATATATAATTATTCTAAAAAATCAACGACTTTACTAAATCGCACCACTGGTAGCTTTCAACACCATAGTATGTGTTTTTATGAAAACTATAACCTAAACTAAAGAAATGGCTCTAATTATAATTGATCAGCACCCCTGAAATTGTCAGAAAAAGTTTATTTAGTACATTGTTTTTTATACCGCAAGTATTGCAAAATAAAAAAAATTTGAAAATTAAGAAAAATATATGTGAAATATATGCTACAGCATAAATATTACAATATGAGTTATAATATTTATTATTAGAAACATCTTAATTAGACTATTAATCTATAAAATATAAATAATACGTATAATTGTGATGTTGAACACCAGTGGTGTGATTTATAATTTTTGAAATCAATCAATTAAGACCAAATTATTTATAGGTTTATATATATGATATAACTAGTGATAGTTGGGATACAAAAGTAAGACTACTATATTATTATTATTGTAAAAATTTTATAGTCATTTGGCGAATTAACTTGTTATAACCAAATTTAGATAACATCAGGAAAAATCCCTTCTAATAGATGCTGCTTTTCCACAGTTCTTGGTATGTAATTAAATAATAATATTATGATTAATAATAAAAATTGGATATTTATAAATTTAATTATATTTTAATAGGTTTAGATGGTCAAAGAATCATAATTTATGGGGGAATTTTCAATAATCCTGGATATTTTGATACTACACTTTATGTATTAAATTTAGCTAATTATAGCTGGTATATTCCAAAATTTCTGGAAAAATCCCAAAACCCAGAGTTCTTCCTAAAGCAAATGTAATTGGAAAATATATGGTTATATCATTTGGTAAATATAAATATTTTATATATCAATCCCTATTTAAGCAAATTAATTATTTTGATAGTAAATCATAAAATTTAACAGGGGATGGCTATGATAGAACAGTTGAAAATGATCTATTATTACTTGATATTAGTAATAATGAAGAATATATATGGACGACAAAATTTGATCCAAAAAACGATACTGTATCACCACCACCACCACCAAATAATATTGTTGGTGTAATTGTGGGATCAATTTTGAGTGTTATTTTTTATCAGTTGGAGGCTTCTTCATAGTATATAAATGGAATAAAAATAAGCAAAACCAAAAAACTATTAATGAAAATAATAATCGTAGCAATTACAGTCAAGAAGAAAAGGATAATAATAAGCAAGAAATTATTCAAATGCCTAGAAATGAAAATACAACCAACCATGAGCCGGTAATAATTCCAGCTAATGATTATCATGGGCAAGAAATTATTCAAATGCCTAGAAATGAAAATACAACCAACCATGAGCCGGTAATAGTTCCAGCTAATGATTATCATGGGCAAGAAATTATGCAAACACCTAAAAATGGAAATTCAACCAACAATGAACCAATAATTACGGCTCCAGCAGTAGCTAACGATAATAATAATTATAATTATGGGCAAGAAGTAATTTCAACATCTAATAATGGTAGGTTATCATCACAAATTCTTAAAGATGAAATACTTCAAGCTGTTAAACAAGAAATTAAAAATGAACTTCTTCAAGCTGTTAGGGATAATAATTTTGATATTATCAAAAAAAAAAAAATAATGCAAGACAAGATTAAAATCAATGGAATTTTTATGTACTAAAGCAAAATATAGTTAAATATTATTTTCACTGAATTCAATTTTTTTTTTAAAATAACTTATACAATATGTTTACCATTACTAAAGAGTAATGACGAGTTACTATACTTTTAAAAATTAACGTTAAATTTCGATTAAGAATTCTTTATCAATTTGCACCAAAATTTATTATAACTGTGTAAAATTATACGTTTCTAATAATTATTGATTATCCTTATCAAATGAATAACCAGTGGTAAAATATATTCATAAATTCACTAATATATTGTAAAACAAGTTGTTAGAAAGGTTACTGAAAAATAATGTAGAGATAGACATGATTATTTGACAAAAAAAAAAAAAAAATAGAGCTTTCCGGTAAATTTTGAGACTGAGTTAATTCTGATGGAATTATAAATTTTGACCTTAATTCTAAATTTTTTCACAGCATTGATCAATGATCATGATCATCGATTCGGTTATGTCAAGATCAGATTTTCGGATCATCGCAACGGATCAAAAAAAAAAAAAAGAAAATCTTTGTATTATATCGCAAGCTATCGTCGACAGAAAGTTGATGTCTATGATGTATGATGCTCAGACATCACGCTGGTTGATGTTTGGATATCTATGGATATAAAAGTTGATGTTTAGACTTCATTTAACATGATGTCAAAATCAACTGTTAGACATGATCATGCTAATCATATATAGTTAGTTTTTATTTATGGTAAATTTACCGATTTCTGGAAGAATTTTAATTTTTTATTAACCATTTCTAGTAAATTTAGCAAATTTTATAATTTTCTGGATCAATTTATTTATTTTTTTTTTTTTAATAACTGAATCAGATGATATTTGTGATTAAAAGTGGGTGTAAAATTTTAAAAATCGATCCAGAAATTGGTAAAATTAAAAATTTATCATATTTGGTTGTGATCAACATAATGTATAGACATCATTCCAGATAATGTCTTCACATCATGTGCAAACATCATCCTTTATACCTGACATGATGTCGATGTCTGTATATCATTATTTCATACATCATAATTCATAATATCTAGACATCATGACTGGATAATGTCTAGATATCAACTTTCATATATTCGACATACATATTATGCCCGGACATCAACCTTTTGTCAACATATTCGACATCATGTTTGAATGATGTACAGTACAAACATCATCCTACATATACCCGGCATGATGTCTAGACATTGTCAATATGAATATATGATGTCCTGAACATCATTATGTATAATGTTTGGACATTATGCTCGAAAATCATTTCTGGACAATGCCCTAGACATCACCCTATGACAAAATTCGTCCAGAACTCATCCTGAACTGGTCCAGAACAATTTCCAGATATTTGATATATTCGGAAGATGTTCCAAAACGTGCGTGTTTCTGGATGTTTGGAATATGTCTGGGTTCAGTTTAGTCCAAAATTTGTCTGGAATTCTGAACTATCTGATTTTATTTTGAATGCAGATTACCACTATGATCTACAATTATCTAAAGTTAAAATTAACATCATAGATAGTATTTTTCAAGTTTACTTATTACGCCAGGAGGAGATTTTAAACATCAGTTTTGAGCTTTTTGCAATTTTTTTTTTAATTTTCCATTTTTAGAAATAATGTCCAGAATATGTCCATGATTTTTCATGTCTGGAATATGTCCAGTTAAATAATCTGAATTTGCATGTCCGGAATTGGTTGGTTATATTTATTTTTATGTACAAAAAACTGGACAAATCCTGGACATGAAAAAATTCCGGACAACAAAGTAAATTATTTTTCTGGACATTTTCAAGACAATTTTTTTTGAAACACTGGGATATTTTCGTTGTCATTTTCCGGATATTCCTTCTTCATAGGTTCAACTTTCATATCTGACATGATGTACGGACATCACGATGTATGATGTCCGTACATCATCCGATGGCTTGCGATATAAATGATCCTACCGAAAAATGGCAGCCGGATTTATATGCCGGGTACAACATGCCAGTTACACGTGATTTGGATTCAATATAATCGATAATCGGTTTCTAAACAAAATATAGCTTGTAAAGGGTGTCTGTTCTTCGAAATCATAAAGAATTTCTGCATGAAAAAGGTGTTGCTTTAAAAAAGTGATTATAATGTCGAAATAAAATTAAAATTGCACGTTCAAATAAAAATAAGCTACAATCTAACACAGTAATTAATTCTTTATTTATAGTGTACAGTCATAACGATTCGTTATATATTATACTGAACTTGTTTCTTTATAGGTAATTTAGGCCAAATTTGTAATGCTAGCCAAAATTATAATTTCGTTTAACATAAATTTTCGAAAAAATTATTAGTAATTCTGGCCAGCACTATAAAATTGGCCTGGACTACTATATAACCACATGACCGTTCGTTATAGAAAGTATAAAGTTATTAAACAACTGATATATAGGGGCTGGTTAAGTTCAGTTCGGATGCGTTATATAGTGTTTTATTATAAAAGTTTATTATATCCAGTTTCCAGTGAAATTATTTATAAAAAATCAGTTCTGAAATTATGATGATTCGGTATAACGAGGTTTCGGTACAAACAGGTTCGTTATAACCAGAGTTGGTATTACTGTAATTGCCAAATTGAGCTTGGAAAACGAAAAGCAAAATGTCCTGATTAAGATAAACAAAGAAATACACCTATTTATTTGAAGGAATAGTAAATATAGAAATTTTCTCAAAATTGGGTTTAGTAAATAATAAATATGCTCACAAATGTTACATTCACGACCAAGGCGTGTTAATACAACACTTGAAATCAAAAATTTTATTCACGATACTCTTAATTGCTCTGTTAATGGATATGAGAATATAACAGCACAACAAACCTATTATTGGTGTCTATTGAATCTCATAAAAAATACTGACATGATCCTAATTCATTATTATCAGAAAGATGCCTATTTGAAGAGTTTAACCAAGTCTAAATACTTCTATGCCTGCCCTTGGATTTTTAATTACTAAATAAAGCAGGATATCATATGATAAAAATTGTATTTATTTATTTATTTATTTATTTATTTTTACTGATATAAATTTAATTTTAGACTAAAAATTGTTGGAAAAGTCCCGTAAAAAGCCCAAACCGACATTTATGGTTAAAAATCGTTCAAATTTTAAGCCATTAGATAAAATGAATGACGAATTGACCATATTATAGCGTTAGAAAATCGCCAAACTATACCAGAGCTCGGAAAGATTTTAATAAGAATACAATGTATCAGGAATAATTATATTAAAATTTTGCGCAGAATATTCTATCATTATAAAAAGTCACGCAGATCTTTCCTTTTATATAATTCCATAACCTTTGTTTAGAAACTGACCGAGAATTATCGTAATTCCGGCTCTGAAAAATGCATCACTTTTAGAAACTTCTTAGTCGTGTACCCATTGTGCAATTCTTAGGATAAAATAGGATAAAATTTGCTGAATAATTACCCAATTTAAATGATAGTTGACTGGCTTAATAAATTTATTTTCTAGAAAACAAAACTTCTGTACGATTAATTTGAAATAGTGATTTTACTTTTTAAAAACCCAATGAAGCACGAAATCAAAATTTGAAGACTTTCGAAGCCTTTTGTAAGAAGCCTTTTGTAATTGATTTATCAAATCTTAATTTATTTCGCGGTACTGTAAATTAAAGGTGCAAACTTAATGACGAGACGTAACTAAGGTTGCTTGCCAAAACCTCTCCAAAATCCTGCGATAAATTTCGGCAAGATTTTACTATATGTTTACTATAGTTTCGGCAGGGTTTCGGCAGTTTCGGCATTTCGGCAAAGTTTCGGCAGGATTTTTAATATGATTTAATATAGTTTCGGCATTTTCCGTATAGGTTTCGGCAGTTATTAAGAAGGTTTCGGCAAGCAACCTTAGACGTAACCCTATAAGTTTGCATTCTACTACTCATTATATTATACTAATTAAACATGTAGACGTATGATATATGACGTAACTCTTTAGTTAAGTCACGTCAGACATAACTAGGACGTAACCCTAAGGGAGAATAAGTTTGCACCCTTACTGTAAATATATTTTAGTATAATTTTGAATTATTTATAGTATTTTAATATAAAAAAAAAATTAATCTTTAATTGTGCCATGAATTCAAATTATATTAGTAGCCTCTAAGTGTACTTGTAGCAACTTCCTCAAGAAAGCGTTAATATTGGAGAATCAATATTGATTACTCCTTTGTTTTAAGTATAGTCTTTTCGTGTTCCTTTTTATTCTTAAGAGCACTTTTGATACTTCTTGAAAAATCAGCATTTTTCTTTGGTTTTCAGTTAATTATAAGATATATGACATTGTGACTTGTGCTCTTTATTGAAATAATTTATATTTTCTTCTTTTTAGTCATGATTCTTTAGATTTTTTTTTTTATTCAAAATTTTCTAGTAACTTTATAAATAAATATATACGACAAATGTTACAAGTGACATTTCCATATTATATTTTTAGATATAATCTATTTGTTGAAAAAACTTATTTAGCACTATGTGGTGACAATTGTTATTTGTCACCATTAATAATATTATTTCAGGTTGTACAAGCTATTTTTATCTCGTGATTTACATATATTACGATCAGTAAATTTTCTTTCCCGCACTCTCTTTTCGCATTACTCATTCTTTTATTCTCTCCATCAACTCCCGTTAACTTTTACCCTTTCTTTCTTACTTTTAAATTTTAATCTTCTTTTCATTTCATTCTTTCCGATTTTTTATTACATTACATTTCAAGGCTTATAGTTGGATAGAATTAGGGTAAGGCCATATGATAGAATTGACGTAGGATTAGGAGTTAGGTTAGGGTTAGGGTTAGGGTTAGGATAAGGAAAGTTGGCTAGGTATATTACTCATTTATGCAATTATTTTTTTTTTAGTCTTAGAAATGGATGCACAACATGAAAATATAAATTTGTCTTAATTGGAATATGACTCAGATGTTGATGCTTTTTTTGAAAATGAACTGGACAGTTTGTTTACATTTGGTACATTTGACGAACCTAATGTTGAAAGAGATGCCCTATTTATTGAACCAGCTTCTTATGTTGATCAGGGTAATCGTTTGGAAACAATGCAACCAATTATCAACAACAACAATGGCGAATCTAGTAATTTGGATGATAATATACCAGATTTGGCATTAAATGTTGAATATTCTTCTTGGGATGATGTGGGAAAAGCTCTTCTTAAGTATGGTTATAATAATGGATTTGTATGGGTGAAAAAAAGAACACGGCCAATTAATGGAAGAATAGCTGGTATTACTTTTACTGTAATAAGAGTGGTATCAGCTGTAGAAGTACTAAAGGAAAACGGCCAGAATAAAAGAGTACGAAAGCAATGTCAATATTGTAAAGAAATCTCTGGACATAACTCGCATAGTTGTCCTCATCCTTGTGGAAATTGTAATGATACTTCTCATAAAATTCACTAATGTACACGTTAATTTCAATTATTATTTCATTTACTTAATTAGTATGTAACTTTGGTATGAATAAATTAATAAAATACATTTGACTCCCATTAATTATATGGTGATAAATATCAGAGCCGTAAAAAAAATAAAAAAATATTTAAAATATCTAATAAGGTTATACCTTCCGAATTTATTTAATGTTAATTAAAATGTTCTTCATATTTATTATTATATATTATAATATATTACAGTACCTTTATTTGTTTTTATTAATTCGTTAATTTTAATCATAAAAAAAATTTCATATTCTCTGATTCAACTCTACAATTATCGAAAATGATTTGTACAATATCTATTTTGCCAATATTAAAAATTCGTATAACTAACGCTACTCACCTTATAAAGTACGGAACGACGGAATGATGGAACGTATCCCTTATATCACGTAGTCTGTACAATGACATTAACTACCGACCAAAAAATTTTCGGTAATATAACTTTGTACTACTAATCTAAAAATAGTAGATATATCGATGAAAAGTAATATTTTTCATAGTTCTTACTTTTTACCTGTATTTGCGTGTTTTTTCCAGTAATTACACCTTGAAATATATATTATTCTTTTTTTATTATAGTTTGATTTATTCTATTTTTTTAATATTATTGTATTTTATTTTGTTGTGAAAATAAAAACGCGTTTTTTTATATTAAATACAAAATTTATTTACAACCTTGGGCGTATAAATCAAGTTTTGAACAAGAATAAGACTTTTTCATTTAATACATTATAAAAATTATCTTTTTATTACTATTATTAAATTATATAAATAACACGAAGATTTATTGTTAAATTTCTAAAATAATAAATAATTTATTCACTTATTTTAATAAAAAAAAACCAACAATAAATTTTATAAAGTGAAAAGGACTATAACTGATAAGAAATATTTAAATTAAACATTTCTTTATATTTTTTTTTTATAGAAACTACAAGTTATTTTTAAGATAAATGTTCCCTCACTTTATTTTTTTTTCTTGAAAAAAGCCACGAATCTGACCAATAAAACTCGTCAAGTCACGTTACCGAAAATTTTTTGGTGGTGTTCTTGGGGTAGTAGTTTAACATTGGGATGGAAAAGGTTCGGTTTGAGTTCCCTATAAAAAAAATTCTGGAAAAAACTCTGATAAATGATCATTTTTCTAGTTTTCATTCCGAAGAAACTCGGATACGTGATCATTTTTCTGAAAAATTTTTTATTTATCTCATGTTTTCTAATTGGTCGGCAATGATTTTTTTGATGATATATTCATGCCTGTAATTTTTCTATATACTTCTTACATATAAAATTATAAAAAAAGTGCATCATTTAAAAATAATACTTAATATGAATCTTTTTATCGCTAATTAGTATATAATAATATATAAAGAAATCGATTTCTACATGGGCGTGCGATAAATTTTTATAATTTACATAAAAAATATTTTATACATGAAAAGATTCCTTTCACTTTGAAGGAAAATTTATTGAACATTAATTTAAATCTTGTCAAATTATAATTATTAAAATTATTAAAATCCTCCTCTGAAGAATTTATTTTTTATTTAAGAACTTGAAGAATTTAAACCCATCGTTATTAGTAGGTGTTGTAACTACTTCTTGTCCATAATAATTATCATTATTTACTATTGCTGATACTACTTCATGGTTGGTTATATTTTCATTTTTAGAACTTTCAGTGGGTATTGCCTTTTCTTCTTGACCGTGATTATTATAATTATTATTATTATTTTGGCTTTGTCTTTTTTTATTCCATTTATATAAAAAGAAACCTCCAACTGATAAGAAAATACCACTTAATAACGATCCTACAATTGCACCAGCCATCTTAGAATTATCTGATGAATTATTGGAAGGAGGAAGTGAAGGTGATGTGGATGAAGGTGGTGGTGATGATTTTGGAACTGAAGGATTAAATGATGTAGTCCATACATATTCTTCATTGTTGCTAATGTCAAGTAATAATATATCACTTTCAACTAATTTATTATAACCTATTCCTATTAAGATTAATAAAATTTTTGTTAAAATAGTAATAAAGAATCCAAGTTTGCATATAATATAATATTACACTTACCAAATGATATAACCATGTATTTTCCAATTACATTCGCTTCATGATAAGCTCTAGGACTTGGAATTTTTCCAGAAAATTTTGGAACATACCAGTTATAATTGTTTAAATCTAATACATAAAGTGTAGTATCTAAATAATTAGTATTAATAATGTATCCTCCAAAAATTATTATTCTTTGGCCATCTAAATCTATTGAATTGCAATTAGATTTATAAATTAATAATTGATTGTTCAATCTTCGATAATAATTATAATTTTCTTATTTAATTGCATACCAAGAATTGAAGAAAAACCACCTCTATCAGAAGGGATTTTTCCTGACGTTACCTAAATTTAATAATTACAATTTTAAAAATTTTCATTATAATAATAATTCATAAAACTTACTTCTTTGCTCCAACTATCACTAATTGTATCATATATGTAGACCTAGAATATAAATAATATATTTGATTATTTGGTTTTTACGTTAGTAGTAATCTATGTTCATAACTTTACCTCACTTAATGGTAAAGCAACATCAGATATGGTAGTTTCACTCATACCACCTTAACAACAAATGTTCATTACAAAGTGTGTATATAAAAATGAATGTATTTAAATATTACTGCATACCTATATAAATAATCCTATTATCAGGTAATAAAGTGGCGCCATAATGAGATCTCCGAGTTGGTGCGTTAATTAAACTTCCTTTTCCCAAATTAAGATTTATTGTATCTAAAATAAGCATTTCGTTTGCAATATCTTTAGCAGTACGTCCGCTATATAAATATATCTTTCCGTCACGATTAATAATCCCACTTAAACGAGATTTTCTAGCAATCGTATTGATTCCAGCTATTTTTGGAATACTCCATGAAATATTTTGTGAATCAAATGTATATACCAACGCCATTGGTTGAACCAGTGTAGTAGCCCCTCCGTATAAAAATAGTGTATCATTATTTGCACCACCTTTAACTGATGTTGCATCAAAATGTGCTGGAACCATATTAATATTAGTTAAGTCTTGCCACAGTAATTGTTGAGTATCAAATGGCACAGAAATATCGAGATAAAAAAATTCTTTCACTGGTTTATTACTTAAATCAAGTCCACCCAAGATATACAATTTATTATCAATGAGTGTAGCGGTATGACACCATACTACACTTGGCTTAAAGGGCATCATTTGACAGTTTACTTCAACTAATACTTGAAGTAGTATCCATAATAGAGTAAAATTAACCGACGAATTTTTTAACATGATTATATTTTATTTAATAACCTAGCTAATATTGTAGAACCTATATTCGAAGGAAAATAATTTTTAAAAAATATATATATCTCGGCGTATTTATATTTTCTGTGTTACGCTTAGTCTTAAAGAAAGTTCTGAATAGAATGGAACACACAAACAAAATTTATTCAAATATTTATTTCGAAACAATTATTTAGTTTGTTGGAAGACTGCCCCTGCGTCGGGACAAGGAACGGGACGTGCCAAATTAAACAACCGTGTTACTGGCATGTGACGGTCACAAATTTCACTATCGCGTGACCATATGAGCCGCTCTTTGCCATAGTGCCGCCATAATTCCAGCCAAAAGTGACGCAATAGTGATTTTTTTTAACCTCATATTAAAGTCATGTGGTTACACCAAAACGCAGTTTTCGATGAATATAATAAATTGATTTTGTTCAAGAACAAATTGTTCGAATTAAATAGTTGATAATTTTTTCCAAGCTTGTTTTCAAGTATGACTACAACATAAACAAAGACTTTAAACCCTTAAACACAATATTACACTTATTACATGCATTTTATTTAAACAAGTTTTTCAAGTAGATAACTAACTTGAATATTACTGACTTTGAAAGTTCCAAGGATCACTTTACAATCATATTACTTTTCGTTTAAAAAATTAAAATAGTTTTTAAATGGTATAACAATTTAGTTGTCACTTTTGTATGCAAAATTTATTGTTAAATCAGAAGTATTATGTAAATATTGTAATAACCGATGCTTGCTATAAAAACGTAAAGTTCTTATTTCCTCACGTAACTTTTTTTTCTGTATTGACAATTTTAAGGTGCAGTATAATCTGTTTATTGATAGGAAAGGTTAAAATCATTTTCTGTAAATTGCTATATTGTAATATCATAATCTATATATTGTATAGTATAACGCTTATCCAATTGATGTTTTATAAAAAAAAAAAAATAAAAATAAATGCTGTGAAAATAATAAAAATACAAGTATGCATACCATCATTAATAGATATTAATCATATTTTTTGAGGAATTTTTTTTTTACCGTTTTTCAAAGAGATTCCGCAGCATTTATTTTTTGCGTTTTTTTATATAAAAATGATAAAGTATTTAGAGGTACATTATAGATGACGTTGGAGCTAACACATTATGTCAATAAACAATAATAATATATTAATTTTCGAAACTTAAGACAAAGTTAAATAGATTTTAATAGTAAGTTTCTGCCTTTTATGTCTTTAGAACCGCAGTAAGAACATAATGGGGGTCTTCACAAAAAACGTGATTGAGATTGAGATTGAAATTTAATATAGAATTTCAATCTTACTAACATATTAAGATTGAAAATTCTATATGAAATCTCAATCTCAATCTCAATTACGTTTTTTGTGAAGGCCCAATGAGAACTTTGATAATTTTTTCCTATTTTTGATAATTCTACTATAACAATCCTTTATAACAACCAACGACCAATCTAATGGAATGCCAAACAACATTAAAATAATATAACTTTAATTTTTGATCATCAAAGCCATTTGATTTTTCTTAGTTCTTTTGTAACAAACATCATTTATAAACATCAATCACTAAGGACAGAAATTCGTTTTGGTACCAAATAGTGGTGGAGGGCTAATGATAAGACTGTTAAAACTAGGCAAAAGAGAGACAATTGTCAAACAACATTCCGAATGTTATGAATCATCTAGCGAAACTGATACTGCTCTATTATGTAGTGAACCATATTAATGCTTGATACGTTCCGACGTGATATATTAATAATTTAATGTACAAGTAGAAACTAAAAATAAATATTTGACCGATATTTATTTATTAAAAAAATCTTCCATATTTAGTATATTTTAGAACTATGATTAAAACTAAGAAGAGGTTTGTGGAAACGGAACAACCCAAAATATTTGTGTTTATTTCGAACAGCAATATTTAATTGATGCAAAACATCGGACCGAGTCACGCCGTGCGTTTGTGCACATTATTTATTTGTTAATAACACTTCCACTGTTCCACATGCATATTGTACCTTCGATATATGCTATTAAAACGTTCAAATCATTAAAATAGCGGTTTTGGATTGAAGCCAATAACTGATAAAAACAGTTTCCAGTACTAAAAAATATTGTTTTGATATTACAAAGATTTTAATAAAGCTATGATCAAAAATATGATTACAAATAAACAAAGAATCATAACATGCAATGTATAAATTTAAACGCTAATACGATATTACATTTTTTAAGATTACTTCGAATAGAAAATCTGAACGCTGACTTAAAAGTTTCCAATATTTGATTTACGTGCTATAATTTTCTTTTCAAAGTAAAAAATTAATTATTTGAACAAGAACAAGAAACACGGACTTACCATAATCTTTTACTGCTGCAAATAGAGCATTGCTTAATCTTTAAGTCAAGGAGTAATAAAACACTGTAACAATGTTAACTTTTGTTTTTGCTACAATCGATAATTTAGAGGGGTCTTATACGATATTTGTCCCCGCAATTAACCAATAAGGCAATAACTGTATTATTATTAGTACAATAGCAAATTTTACAAATACGACAAATATTGATCTCAGCAGCGATGAAAATTTAGATAAAAAGATCGAGGAACTTGAAAGAATTTTTCAAGAAATAGCGATAGAACTTGCGGCATTACACAAAGTATAGGAATAGGAGAACATGACATTAGTCAGAGGGCAATAGAAAAAAGGAGAGAAAACTATAAACTGGTTGGTGTAGAAATCATACGTATGGTAGAACGACATGAAGTCATTCAAAAATACACTACGTTGAACGAAAATTTCACCAAACGGCTTAAGGATGAAATCGGGATAAGGATTTAGTTAGAGAGTGTGAAAAGAGATTACAAAGCAGTCCAAAGGATAAAGTATTAAAGAAAGATGGAGGGTCGAAGAGAAATGAAAAAGATTAGGAATTAAGGATAGGTATAAATAGATGGGTTTATTTTGAAGTCACGTGATTTAACGTAAAGATACCAAATTTAAAGTTATTGTTATTTTTGTTTATTTGTTTTTTATATATACATATAGGATTGGTTAGATTAGCTATAGTTAGTTATTAGATACTTTCATTGTAATACTCAAAAAATGGTGATCCAGTGACGATCTAATAAAGAGATTATCAAAAAAAAAATCTTCGTTACAGTAAAGTCACACGAGAAATCCAATTAACTCTACGTTCTTGCAATACAAAAGTTGTTGATTTTATGATTAAAAATTTCCTATATCGAATGATTTTGCATTTGCCTCATCTTTCCATAAAGGCATAAACAATGCGAAATCGTATACTAGTATACTGTATAGTAAAAAAAAAATTAGAACTAGGAAAAAGAAATCATTATTAAGTTTATGTTGTACGTGATTTTTTTTTAAAAAAAATTCGTTATTACATTATTATAATCGATTTTTTAACTTAGATACGCATTATTTTTATATTTTGTTTTAGACTTTAGTACATGAAATTTTTCTATTTTGAAAGAAATTTATGATTGATTTAATCTTGCTTTGCATTAATTTTTGCAATATTAATATTATTATCCCTAGCAACTTGTAAAAGTTCATTTTTCAAAGTTTGGGCAATTTCTTGTTTAACAGCCTGAAGAATTTCATCTTTAAGAATTTGTGATGATAACCTATCATTACTAGATGTTGAAATTATTTGCCCATAATTATTATTATTATTAGCCTCTGTTGAAGCCAAAATTATTGGTTCATGATTGGTTGTATTTTCATTTTTAGGCGTTTGCATAATTTCTTGCTCATGATGATCGTTAGCCGGAATTATTATCGATTCATTTGTATTTCTAGGCATTTGAATAATTTCTTGCTCGTTATTGTCCATTGCTTGATCATAATCATGAATATCCCTTTCGATGGGCATTGCCTTTTCTTCGTTGTTATGATTATTATTCTCATTAATTATTTTTTGATTTTGTTTATTTTTAATCCATTTATATATAAAGAAACCTCCAACTAATAAGAAAATAACACTTATCAAAGATCCTACAATTGCACCAACCATATGATTACTATTGGAGTTATTTGTTGAACTATTGGATAGTTGTGATGATGATGGTAATGGTGAAGAAGGGGATGGTGATGGTGATGATGAAAGTGGTGGTGATGTTTTTGAAACTGAAGGATCAAATTTTATTGTCCATATATATTCTTCATTATTACTAATATCAAGTAATAATATATCACTTTCAACTGTTCTATCATAACCAATTCCTATTAATATTAATAATATTTCCTGTTAAATGATACTAATAACCAATCAAAGTTTATATTATAAATATTTATATTTACCAAATGATATAACCATGTATTTTCCAATTACGTTTGCCTGATGAAAAACTCTTGGTTTTGGGATTATTCCAGAAATTTTCGGAATATACCAATTATAATTAGTTAAATCCAATACATAAAGTGTGGTGTCTAAATATCCAGGATTAATAAAAGCCCCTCCATAAATTATGACTCTTTGACCATCTAAACCTATTAAAAATAATAAAATTTATAATTAATGTTCAACCTTTAAAAAATAATCTAATGTTCTTATTTAATTACATACCAAGAACTGAGGAAAAACCGAATCTATTAGAAGGGATTTTTCCAGTTGTTATCTAAGTATAATAAAAAGTTGGTTCACAAATGAATGTAAAAATTTAATCATAATCTGTTAACTTACTTTTGCATCCCAATTGTCATTAATCATATCATATAAGTAAACCTATAGATAATTTTATCAATTTTATCTTAATTGTTTTAAAAAAAAAAACTTAAATATCAGTGCATTTACAAAATTTACCTCGCTTAATGATAAAGTAATTCCTTTAATAATATTCAGGTTAACGTGACCAAATTCAGTAGTATCATCATTCGTACCACCTAAGCATTACGTGTTCATTAATAAAATTAACAAAAAATGATATGACATAAAATTGGAATTCCTTAATGTACAGTGATATTAACGTACGAACTGGCCGGAATCATTAACGTTAACGCTATCACGTGCAAGTGCATAACTCCTAGACTCGGGCCAGTTCGTTAATATCGTAACTGTACGTTAAGGACGCCCCATAAAATTACTGGCTTACCTATATAAATAATCTTATTGTTAGGCAATAAAGTAGCTCCATAAAAAATTCTCGGAGTTGGAGCGTTAACTAAACTTCCCTTTCCCCAATTAAGGCTTATTGTATCTAAAATAAGCATATCATTTAAAATAATATTTTCATAGGTACTTCCGCCCCATAAATAAAATTTTCCATTATAGCCCATAACTCCTGTTAAACTCGATTTTCTAATTGCATTAATTCCAGTTATTTTTGGAGGATTCCATATCATATGATGTGGGTCAAACGTATAAACTAATTCCATCGCTTGATTAGTAAATGAACCTCCACCGTATACAAATAGTGTATTATTATTTACACCACCCTTAGCTGATGTTGCAAGACCATGTGGCGGAACCATATTAATATTGGATAAGTCTTGCCATGATAATTCTCGAGTATTAAACGGAATTGAGACATCAAGATAAAAAAATTCTTTTACTGTGTTATATGATTTAGCAGAGGTTATTGTCAAACCACTCAAAATATACAATTTATTATCAATGAATGTAGCAGTATGACAGTTTAGTGCACTTGGCTTAAAGGGCGTCATTTGACAATTTACTTCAACTAATACTTGAAGTAGTAACCATAATAGAGTAAAATTAACCAATGAATTTTTCAACATGTTTATATTTTATTTAACAACCTAATATGGTAGAACCTATATTCGAAGGAAAATAATTTTTAAAATTATATATCTCGGCATATTTATATTTCGATGTTACGCTTAGTCTTAAAGAATGTTCTGAATAGAATGGAACTCACAGACACAAAATTTATTTATTCAAATATTTATTTCGAAACAATATTTAGTTTGTTGGGGAGAACTACCCCTGCGTCGGTGTTAAGGACGGATGTGCCAAATAGGGTTTGTAACATCATAATAACATAAATAACGTGTTACTGACTTCACGTGAGAATGTGACGGTCACAACTACTGTGACTTTGTACTACTATTTAAAAAAAATTTTGAACGGAAAAATCTTTTTTAGATAGAGGTTACACTTAATACCCGCGTTTTTTTATATATTAAATATAAAAATTTTTGTAAACTAGTAAGTTTTGAGGAAGCCATGTTTATTCAATACATTATAAAAAATAATTATTAAAAAAAAACCAACAATAAATTTTATAAAGTAAAAGGATCATAAGAAATATTCTAAATAAACGTCATCAAACTTACAACTAGTTCCCAAGCAAAAATAGTATATCATCGAGTTTATCATCAAGTAAACATTTATTTTAAATTTTCGGTTCCCTGTGTTGGCAAGCATTTTAATTCACTCGTTTATATTTTTCTTGAAAAAACCCGCGAATTGCCACCTCATATTAAAGTCACGTGGTTACACCAATGTAGTATTTAAATAGAAATTTTTTTTAAGTATATCTTAAGTAACGTTAAAAATAAAAGTCGTTAAATTATCGAGCATATATTATACCTGTAAGTTTTTGCGTGACCTAGCAATACTCTAGCAATGGATCGTAATGTCAATTTTTACATAGATCAAGTATTAATAAATGAAGTACGGGTTATTGTCAACCAACTTTATCACTCTTTCGTCCATTATATCTCACCGATTTAGATGCCATCCCATACAGGATTTTGCACTTTTCATAGTTGTGACTACCCCCTATAATCAGTAAAAATGATTTTTTTAAATTCGTATTGCTTGCGATTATTCTAAATTATTTTGTAAAAAAAGTCTTAAAATTTAAAATCTCTTTATTTAGCTAAGTTTGCTTATAAAGAAACATTTTGCTACACAAAATTAAAAAAAATCACTTATAAGCTAACTTACCTAAATAATGGGAAATCAAAGGAAAATTTAGTTTTTACTTCAAATTTAAACTTTTTTTACAAAATAATTTTATAATAATCATAAATAATCCCAAATTTAAGGAAAAATCATTTTTATAATAATTATAGAAGAGTAGTCATAGTTTTGAAAAGCGCAATAATTCTTCAACAATCAGTTCCGATAAGTTTTTGACATGAATTTGACTCAGTTTTTAGACTGGAACTGACCAAGGACCGATTATGGAACCGAAGTACCGAATTGATTCGAAACAGCTCAAGTCAGTTCGTTCAATAGAATCAGTTAGGAACCGGAACAGATCAAGCGAGTCGTTCCCCCCCCCCCCCCCCCCCCCCCCCCCCTACCGTGTACTGTTCATGTATAAACAGTATTAGAGATAAATTACGGCTATTGTATGTTGAATTTGGTAATTTTAACCATAAAAATTGTGTACTTCCCATTAAATTACACATTATGATGTTGAATTTAGATTTCAATTTAATTTTTGGTCATACTTCATCACATATTCACATTATCTTTAAAATAAAATCGCAAGTTATCGCCGTTTTCAAAAAGATGCGATCAACGATCACGGGACTTGTGTCACTAAAAAGCCGATTTTCGCGATATTTTATTTTCACGTCAAAGACTTCTTTGTAATTTACTATTTA
>QZLH01000218.1:79050-115603 GCA_003833135.1 Oehlia diaphana | reverse complement strand
GGTGAATTTCCATTTTAGTTATTATTTTGATTGCACAAGACCTGGTGTGACAGCGCCCCTTTATGCACAAAATCAAAAATTCCGGATATTTATGTCGTGAACTGTATTCTTTCGTAACACATTACACATCCCATTCACCAGGAATTTAGAACCAATTTAAACTCCGGAACACTTTTTCTAATAAAAAAGTAAACATTTAACATAACAGGGAGCTTCTGATTAATAATTTAATAAAAATCGCAAATTAAAAAATATTATGACGTGTATCATGAATGCCACAGCAGCCACAGTTTAAGTTTAAAAAGGCAATTGCTTGATCTAAAATCTGCTTTTTTTAAAAAAAATAATTAAAAAAAACGAGTGCTGATCATTCGTCAAGAAATTTCTATATCCTCAGTTATTATACTTGTAGATCTTTATATTTACTATACGTTACAATCGTTATAAAAACTTTAGGTGTATACTTCCACGTTTATATAAAAAATAATGTAATTTATTATTAAAAAAAAAAATTTTACACAATGAATATGATCAAAAATAATATATAACAAAAAAATACTAATTTGAATAACTTGTTAAGATAACTCAACATTTCGTTCCTATGTAATGAAAAATAAAATTCAAAAAAATTTAAATTCATTTTCCTTATTTTTTTCCCAATATGTAAACGTGAAAAATTAGTTCTCATCAAAGTTTACATTAATCAAATGGGTTTTGTTTTTAAGAATAAAAATTATTATCATCTGATCACACATCAAGAAATTAAAATTTTGTATCAGTTTACATATTATAACAAATAAAACAAATAAATAGTAATTGGTTAACATTAATGTATTCCTATTAATATTTTTTAATGGTAAACTTTTAGTTCATTATGTGACGTGGTTTTAGAGCAATTTTATTGGGTAAACACAAAAAAATTAATATTTGAGAATAACAAAAAAAAAATTTTTTTATTGTAAATAAATTGTTACACAATTTTTATATAGTTTATAAAACATCTATCTACAAGCCACCAAGCCACAATATTCTAATTTCTTAAGAGTGTATAGTTTTCTGTAAAAATTCAGAATTTTTTTAGGAAAAATATATGATTATAAAAAATATCAAAATTATTATTATTTTTTTTTTTTAAAAAAAAAAAAAATCAAATAGAAAATTCAAATAAAAATTCGTTAAAAAAATTGAGCCATTTAGTGGTGTAATAAATACGGAATAAATCAGGCGCAGACATATCACGCGTTTTTATGTTACACAATTCAAACTATTTTTACCAACTCACCAACGGTTACCGTTCCTTAGTTTATTCATTTTTACTTGGCCGGTCGGCCCTTTCTCATGTATTACTTTACAAAAACATAATAAATGAACGAAAAAGTTTGAATTTTTAAGAAGTGCGCGTATTTTATGTGTACATATTCTCAAATGTAATCTACACCCAACATATTTAATATTGTAACGAGCAATATTGAATATTTTCAGTTATTTGTAATTATTTAAACACTAAGTTACTTATTTTGTAATTTATATATATTAGAGGCAATACTATTGCCTATTATTATTGTTAGCTACAAGAGGTTTTGAATTCATTATAACTTATCAGTTTGGAAATATAAAAAGTTAGGATAATAAATAACGTTCCTGGGTATAAAATATGCAATATATTAGCATATCAGATATACTGTACGAAATAATTACTTACAAAATTTTCCGGATAAACTATTACACAAAGAAAATTATTTTTTTGTTTTAAAAAATAAAATTATTAATACTTCTTTTAATAATAAGAACATTACATTTTTGATTTCCTCCTTTTTTAAAGTTTAAAGAAAAAAACGGAGCAGAAAAACAAGAATAAAAAGTGGTTTGAAGCTTGGTAGATTTTTTTTTTATTTCTAGAAGAGTAGTTATCGGTATCTATCTATAACATTAATAGTGTATATATATGAAAGAATACAGTGACTATTCAGGTTATTAGAATTGCGAATTTAATCCACAAGGTAGACTAAGCAGTTATGGAGGACCTCACTCTTCGAACTAAACTAGTAGGAAAACTACGCTACTATTAACACTAAAATTAAAGGACTTAAAAGAAAAATGATAAAATAGTACTAATAAAAGGGTAATGAAATAAGTTCAATGGGATTATATGTACTAGGAATAAAATAAGTCTATATTGAAATTATAAGAAGAAAATGATGATAAATTTATTTTTAAAAACGATAACCGAGGTAAGATATGGAAAAAGTTAGGACTTGTTAAGTAAATCTAAAGTATTTTATTGTTTATAGCACGTCTAGAGTCGTTAAACGGATTTATATATCCATGATTCAGAGGGGAATGGTTCGGATGATTTGGACAACGATATTCCTGATGATAATCGCGCCCTGTGTTTAGATCGTTTGAATTTAAGCTAAATCATATAATTCTGGTCGGTTAATTCAGGCCAAATATAGATCACGTGGTACTGGAAAAATTTTACAAATGTTTGATCAGCTGATCTGACTAACTCCGAAGAAAAATAATATTTCACAACATTACATTCATGATTACGGTGTCGTTTATCAATTCCATTATTATGGGGAAATTCATTTTCAAAGAATTATCCCAAAAATTACCACTTCATTGTAATTTATTTTTGAAGATGACAAAACAAAACAAAATTAAATGAATATGGAATTATTACTGAATTATTATTTCCTTCAAATACATTATTTAATTATCCAAATTTATTCAACATTTAAATACATATAAAATATTTAATTTTTTGGATTTAATTTCTTATCATTGATCAAATTATTTATTGAAAATGAAGTTAATTTATATACTTTTTGATTTCGAAATTTTTCATACTTTTTAAGTATATAGGCAGTGATTGTAAAAACCAAATTTCGTTTACAATATTAATAACTTAAATATTCATTTAAATGGTTATTGTGATCTTTATGATTATAATAATTTATCATCATCATTTATTTAAGAAAGTATATCCGAACTGATTAATTTACAACAAAATCTCAAAAAAATTTTGCTTTAGTTATAATTATTTAATTTAAAAACAATTATATTTCATAAAATTTATTTAGAGAGTTTGAGAATTAATTTTAATGAAGCATTTATATTCATATTATTCATTGTTATCTTTTAAATTTAAATTCTACTTTTTTAACAAATAATTAATCTAACTAAACCATTTAAATTGAAATCTTTATTTATAGGTAATTATTTTACATTGCAAATTGAAAACTTTTAAATTATTATTACAAAAGTCTGGTAATTACTTAGAAAATATTTTATTTGGATTATCAATAAATAATGAACATAATAAATGGGCTCAAATATGTCACATTATGTAAATTTATTAATCGGCTGATGACTGGCTGATGGCTGATTTTTTTAATTTAGATAATTTTTGATCGGTTAAACTTAAAATTTATTGCGAAGATACTTTTAAAAAAAAATTTTTGCAAACATATTTATTCAAAATAATCTTATTTAATGGAATTTCATTTGCGAATATTAAAATTTAAGTCACACATTTACGATTTTAAAGAAAAAATCATCGTATTTATTTTTAATGAAGTGATACAAATAAAAAAAACAATAACAATAAATAAAAAAGATAAATAAATTACAATGATCAAGGGAAAAGATGCTAATAAAAAATGAAACAATAATGGAAAGTAATAGAAGTAATAAGAAGTGATAGGAAACAAAAGGAGAAATAGGACATGATGAGAGATAAAAAGGAGTGATGGGAGACGAAGAGGAGTGATGGGAGGTAAAAAGGAGTGATGGGGACGAAAAAAAAGTGATGGTAAGTAAACAGGAGAGAAAAAGAGATAATAGAATGAAAAGTTGTAATAGAAAATAATAGGAGACGAAAGGATGGAATTATGAGAAGAAATGCAAAAAATAAAAAAATAATCATGATAGGAGGTTGGGTAATGATAGGGAAACCAAGAAACCACAAAGTAAAAAAAAATATAGTTAGTAAGAAACGAAATATAAGATAGAAACGAAATAAGAAAATAAATAAAAATAAAAAACATACCTTTATTAATCATAGAACTGAAGGGACTAAAATATCTAAAAAAAAAAAAAAAAAAAAAAAAAAAAAAAAAAAAAAAAAAAAAAAAAAAAAAAAAAAAAAAAAAAGAAAAAAAAAAAAAAAAAAAAAAAAAAAAAAAAAAAAATGAAATAAAATTAGTGAAAAACGAAATATGAAACAGAAAAAAACTGAACCTTAATTGCAGAACCGGAAAAACTAAAGGACCTAAAAATAATGAATTAGAGTAGTAGGAAACAAAGTATAAGTAGAATAAAGTTAGAAATAAAGAAAAAACCTTGAGACCGAAAGAATCGAGAAAACGAACAAATAAACATGACGCGATCATGTGGCCAATCTGGCCAATTAAAAATATTAAATTGTTCACGTGATCTAAGACCCAGGCGACGGTTAGCAATTCCCACAATAAATTTATTTAAATTAGTTGAAATTTATAGTTTTAAAGATCAAATTTTTAGAAATATTTGGAATTAAATTATCTTTCTATTAATTTCTATCGACTTAATCATAAAATTGATTCAATTATTTTACAAAATCTAGAACAAATTCTTCCTAATATCAAATATAAATGATTTGGAAATATTTTTTAAAAATTCACAAAATATTTGATTAAGAAATTATTAATCGGAAATCTGATATTTTACCATGTATTAAGAAATACATTATGAAAAAAAAAAGGTGTGCATATTTAGCTATAGATGAACTTTACCTAACAATGAAATGAAACATCTGTTTGAATTAAAAGATGAAGTAGAATAATTTTAAATTTTATGTATTCAAGTTAAAAATTATCGTGATTTATGTACTAATGATTGTAATTTTATAAACGGATTATATTAATTACAACTTGCAGTCATCGAGAAATCTATAGATTATTTTAGTGAAAAAATGGATATTGATTGTGTTTGAAATAGTTCTTATTACAAATATTGATTTATATTGATAATATTATTTTTTTCCTTTCTTGAACACTTTTACTGTAATATAACTTTATTATTAATAAAAAAAAAGGAATAAATTAAAAAAAGTATTATTCTAATTACCTATGTAATTCGTTAATTTTAATTTAAACAATTTTATTCTTACAAAAAAATCATAACTTTAGGGGTTGTAAGAGTTGATCTGTCATGTGAACATCATTTGATCATCATTATGGTCGCACAGAACAAATTAAATTTGTCCGGACTCCGGAGTGGTATTTATTTCCCTTTTTTTTTTTAAAAAAAAAAAAAAAAAGTTTTTAAACCATTTTGTAAAAAATATCTAAAGTTACCTTAAAAAAAAATTTAAATTATTAAAAATATCAAAGCTCAATAAAGATATTCTTTTCTTAATATTTCGATATCCCTTTTTTCATGTCTAATGGTCAATAGACTTTGGTGTGAAACTGTAATTCCAATTTTATGGAGGAATCCTTGGTGCTATGATATTGATTATTATAATAAAGATTATTTGTTTAAAATTATTGTTTCTTATTTGTCTGATGATATTAAAGAATTCCTAACGAAACAAGGAATTCAATTACTGACAGTCTCACGCCAACTACTTATGTTTGATTATTTATCTTTCTGTAGAAGCATTGATGCTCATACTATAAACATTATAGCTTCTATTGGATCATCTTTAGCTTATAATAATTTTATTTTACAACAAGAATTTTATAGCCTCTTTATGAAAAAATTCCCAGAATTAAAGTATTTGAATATGAGTACAATTAAACATCAAATATTTTATTTTTCAGAAGCTAAGCTTCGTTTTGAATCACTTTGTGAATTAAAATGCGACACATCAATAGATTCTTCCTATTTTTATGGTTTGGCACGGTTATGTCAATATATACAGAGACTCATCATTGATAATGTAGATGAAAGCTCAGATAATCATCTTGGGATTGCTAAATTAATTAGAGTTCAGAAAAATTTAAAGTATTTTGAATGAAAAGATGATGATATTTTACGTATTTCTAGACCAGGCCGAGATCCTTACAAAGAGATTGTTCTTGCAATAGAAAATAAGGTAGATACTATCAATCACTTAAAATTAGACTTCAATTACAGGAGTCCCACAAAGCACGATGTACTCCCGAAATTTTATAAACTAAAAATATTAAGAGTTAGTTTTTATTATTTCAGTGAAGAACGATTAAAAATGTTAGTTCATCATGATCTTGAGATCTTTGAAATAGATTGTTACGAATTAAAAAGCAGCTTATTTTATAATTGAAAATAGCGGAGGGCATCTAAAGAAAATTTGTTTAAGACCACCCTATGAGATTGATGGCCATGTAAGGAATTTTGATGATAATTCCCTCATTTTTATTCGTAAAGTTTATGAAAGATGTCTTTCAATTGAATATTTACCTCTTTTATTTCCACCATTAAAACAGCATTTTAATGAATTTGAAATATTATTAAAAATTTGTCAAAATTTAAAGTCATTATTATTGGTTATACATGCAAATGATGTAATACCTGAAGAAAATCAACTTTTAGAAAATGGAGAAGAGTTATTAAAAATATTAATTAGATCAGCACCAACTAGCTTAAGAGAAATCAGATTTATTGGTGATGTTGAATTTTCTTTGGAAACCTTGGAAGAATTTTTAGAAACATGGAGAGGCAGACCTGCACTTTCCATAATTACGCCCAATTTTTTTATATCATAATAATAAAATGGAAATTATAAATATTACCCAATTAATAATTAATTTCATTATGTTAAACAACATAGACATGACATAAATAAATTTGTGTTGAATTTGTGTTAATCTTTTTAATTTTATCAATTTCATCACTAGGAAATGTTAATTAGAATTTTTTAAATTTAAGATGTACGTACATGCATGATTCTTAAAAATGTAATGTACTAATTGTATACTTTAGTTAGTGATTGCATTGCACATAATTTTTTTTTTGAACAATTGTGCTGTTACACATGATTTTTTTTTTTTTTTATTTAAGAAATGTACTAAGAATAAATTTCTTTGAATTTAATATACAATTTTTTATAAGTAATTTTGAATTTTTTTTTTTTTATTTTAAATGTGATATCTATATTTAAAATAAATAAACCATATGCATGAGACTTTTAACAATTTAAATAGTGGTATTGTCAATTTTATTTATAAATTGATATTTTCCAATAAATAATACCAAATTCCATTAATTCTTACATTTTTTATAATACTCAGCCAATTAACTTTAAATTTTATGCCAATACAATAATATTTGTAATAATCCTTTTAATATTCTAATCATAACCATACATATATGTATATTATTTTATATTCATTTATATTAAAAACTCACTATACCTAAAGTACACTAGTTAAATTTATAATTGCAAAATCTTCTTGACTATCTATTTCCTTTTATTTTTTTATTTACAAGAAAATGTGCTAATTACTTACCATTAATGCTTGTTCATCAATGGTAAATTTCCCTCCAAATTCTAATTTCAAAAATCTTATATAATGGTCTATACATATTACATCAATAAATTCTTTTAGTCTGTACTGAGTATATTCATTAAATAAGCTAAAATCAAAATGAATAGCATAAATATTTAGAGTCACTGGATTTTTTTTGGTAACTTTGGCCAGGCGAAAAAAATGGCAAAAATAATGAATAAAAGCAGTGAAAAAAAAAATCAGATTATAAAAAGAACAGGAGAGTTATTGGTAAAAACAAAAAAAAATAAAAATGAAAGTTGAATTTCCTTGAAGATCAATTCATCATTTATCTCTTCAGTATGTTTTTGATAGAGATAGCATTTACATCAAAACCAGGATTAACTGTGGTAACTAAAGAATCTAGATACTGTACCATGCTATGTTCAATGTCTTTACAGATTTTGTTCCTGATTTTATGCCATCCATTATAAGCTAAATCAAGAAGAAGATTGGTTACATCCATATATATTCATCTTCATAACTTTTTATATTAATTATATATAGGCTAACATATAAATATAATAATTTGATTTTAGGTAATTAACCAACTGAAATAATTAAATGAAAGTATTTGAAGAACTAATGATCCAAATCTGGGTTGATGGAAAAGTATTAATGCATAGAAATTATTTAAACTATTTATGATTGAATTTCAAGTGCCTTTAAGATTAAAATTTGGTCCAAAGACCTAGTAATATCCTTATGGTGAATGGATGGTGATCTGGTATTTAGTAAGTCTTACTATAAAAAATAATATATTAATAAGTTCATTCTCTGTATAATTAGACATGCTTCTGACAGTATCAAAGTTGCTCCTGTCAGTGTTGAAGTTGCTCCCATCAGTATTAAAGTTGCTCCTGGCTGTGCTGACATTGACAACATTTTATAATATTAGATAAATCTCTTATAGGAATGATTCTACACCATTTCTTTATTTGTAAATCCTATAGGTATTTCTGTGTTAATGAATTATTGTATACTTATATCATACATATATTTCCCATTCTGCAGAATCAATTGATATAAAAATTTTATTTAATGTATCCTTTTTATAAGGAGTTGAAAAATATTTGACCAATTTAATAAATCCTTATAAAGATTTTTATAATTATCAATGGTTTGAGTAGAGGATTTTTGGATGCTTTTATCCTTATAACCAAAGGTTTTGTGGAAGCTTTGATTAAAAGCTTCCCATATGTCACTAGGAAATGAGTTGTCCGTGATTTTTGATGAGATTTTTTGGGAAGATTATAAACCATGATGATGATGGATAAACAACATAATTAATAATAAGATTGATATTATTTTCATTTAAGATAAAATGATAGAAACTTTTGTCATATTTATAGACTCAAAAATTTAATTTAATTTTAGTAGACACTTGTTGCATAAAAAGTGCCTACTTAAAGTGTCTTTTGTTAAATTGTGCAAAAACAATTGTTATTATTATACATAACTATAAACTTGTTATGATATTATTTAAGTGGTTAATAATTATTATTATTTTCTCTACTTATTTAATGAAATATAATTTTTTGAAAGACAAAAATCAATGAACTTAAGACTTATTTATATTTAAATATTTTTTTTTTTTCAGAACGAATAAAAAATCTACACGTTTAATTTTTCCAATTAAGGTCACATCAAAACTTTGCCACATAATAATGACAAAGCCTGAAATTTCGAAAGCTGTACAAAAGTCACAGCCACAATAATTTAAATTATCTAGTTACAAAAAAAAGAAAAAAATCGGGTTGAAAAAAATCAAGGCGATCAACACATGATTTTGACCATAAATCAGGTATGTCACAAGGTTTTACATTATGGCACGAGTTTTATTTTACACAATTTTAGTTATTTAGAACCCGAATAAATAATTAATATTTAGCAATAAAAGGTCTTTTCAAAACTTGGTAGTTTTATTCCTAAGTTTGTTAAAAAAAATTTTCAATATTATTTAATAAAGTAAAATACAATATATAAAAAATTGTGTAGAGGAATAATAAAAAGAATAATAGTCTATCCAAAACGAAATTACAGGAAAAACATGCATATCGATATTTTTACTTGTTGATGGCGTTTGGTAGTGGTTGTTTTCAATTATTGAACATGTTTTGGTATAATGGAAACAAGTCCGTATAAAAGATATATAAGCCAGTAAAGCCACTTCTAAAGCCCATCCTTATTTCAATCAGCTGGCAAACAAATATATAATTTTAATAATTTCAAGGGTTTAATAATTGAATTTGTATCAAATTTACATCCTTCATAACCAAAAAAAAAATTATTATTATTCAATATTGAATCTAAATAGAGAGTAATACTAGTAATGTGAAATTCAGAAATTTTATTAGATCATGAAAATTCTCTAATGTGAAAACACATTGTTAATCAAACCTTGAATACTTAAGAACAAAGAAAAAAAATTTTTTTTTTTTAGATATTAATTATTTTTCCTTCTCAGGTATTAAACATGTTTTAGAATGGAAAAAAAGGTTTCCATGCATTGAAGTAATATGTAAGCCACTTATAAGTAGCAGATACCGTAATAATCTTATCATTGATCATTAAATGACGGAATAGAATGTTGCATAAAATGTTTGGAAAATATCTAGAACGTCCAGTAAATGTACTGAAATATGAAGATTTCAGACAATATCAAGACCCATATCAAGCACCCATATCAAGACCCTATCAAGGAGAGCATAGTAAATATGTAGTATATGGTTGGCTAAATATGTAGGGTATGGTTAAACATCACATATAAAATGATCCCGTGACCATACATGGTACAGAATAGAACGGTCTAGGCCTTTCCTTATTTGGTAATAACCAATGTAGATCTGTATGAAACACGCGTGAAATTTTGCATACCCTACATACACATAGGTATTCATACACTACATGTTATCATAACACTCAATATGAAGAGTCAAGAAATATGAAGAGTCAAGACATTATCCGGATAATGAGAACAAATTCCAGACAAATTTTTCAGAATTCTTGTTTCATAAGGTTGTCAATTAAACAATTTCTCTTTATTTCATTGGTTTTTTAACCAAGTAATTACAGTATTCCTTCACTTTTTATCATTTCTTTATTTTTTGATTCCTAAAATAATATGATGTATCGCCACTAGAGCAGTTTATTTTTCTTTTAAGAGAATATTGCTCTATAAAAAGGAATGTTTAGGAAATTTACGTAAAATAAATGTAAAATATAAAATAAACATAAAATGTCCATAGAATGTCCATAAAATATATAGAAAATATACAAGATGTGCTCACTGTATACAAAACGTACAAAAAAGTATACTATGTATTTTATGGACATTTTATGTGCACTGAACATTTTTACATTTATTTTATATGTTATTATGAGTGTTCCTTTTTTATAAGGCCCTATAAATAAAATATGTCCAGAATATGTCCTGTCCTGAAATTGTCCTGAATTATAATACTGGACATATTCTGGATAGAAACTGGACATTACAAAAATTTTGAAAATTAAATTGTGTCAAACAACTGGACAATTTCCGGATGTATCAAATATTTTCTGGACTATTTCCGGACATTACATAGACAATTTCTGGACATTTATTTTTTATAGGGAGGATGTTCTTAAGTCAAGCAATTAATAAAAAAATAGACATATTTACTTACACACACTGAATCCAGACAATTATTTGGTAGTAGTGACTTTATTTTTATGAATAAATTAATGGGACAAATTAATTATAATAATTAACTTAATAGCTTGCTTTTTGCTTTTTTGTAGAATAAATTGAAAAATTTCAAGCTATAAAAGATCGATTGGTTAATAATCTTGTGTCAGTATTTATTTACTTGAAAATTGTATCAGTTATTACAAATTTTATAAGCTTAACAAATGATACATTATTGTTTTTATTCATAATGATAAAAAAAATTTCCCTTCTTCTACTGTAATTAATACAATTCTATCAGTTTTGTTTATAGGATAGAACAAATTACTATTAATCTGTATTATGTACTTTTAAATGATATCTAGAAATTTAAAGATTATCTTGTCAAAATTTGATACCATTTTATTCCATAATAAAGAAATCATTACTTGAAATATAAAATAATTACTCTATAAAAATTATTCTTGAAAAAACTCTGATAAAATCATTTTTTCTATTTTTTCTGAAAAATTTTTTATATGGATAGACTTTCTTATGCATAATATTATTTGTCTTACATAAATTGGTTCTTATAATGATAAATTTCTCTATAGTTAGCAATGTTGAGTCATAATTGCTATGTCAGTATGAATTGAAATTTTATAAAGTTGATTTATTAGCCAGATCAAAATCTTTCAATCTTAGTATCTCAAATTTATAGATATTACTAAAAAAAAGTATTATGAAATAAATGAAATCTTTAAAGTATTTTTTTTTAATAAATGGATTTAGAATTAATGTAGTTATACAAAATTTTTATAAGAAACCACTAATATTAGTTTTCGCACTAGTCTTATTTCAGAAGTGTACAATATATACTTTGTAAGTGTTCAAGCCTGTTTTGTTATTGGACTAAGGAACTGGACTGATAAGCACATATTTAGCAGATTATTAATACGATTAATTAGTATAAATCTTTATTATATTCGTTCTAATCATTTAAATATATAATATACAAGTGCCAAATTATTAATATAATAAGGAGGAACTAATTGTTGTAGATAAACCAACTAGCTTTCATTTTGCCTGCAAATCTTTTGTGGGAGCTTTTGAGTAAATATAAATGTTTCCAATGATGTATTTGATGTATTATTTATGGTCAATCATTTTCATCATTTTCCAAATTTTCATCAAAACACTCATTTTCAAGCATTGATTTTCATAAATTAAGATTTGCTCAAAAGACTGAGAGATTTCATCGTCTATATCCTCCTTTTCACAATTAAATTCGCATTTAATTGATCTATCTTGCTATCCGATTCAAAAATTGACTCTTCATTGCTTATATTAGAGTTATACTTCATTATTGCTATGTGCTTGATCAATATTAGTTTCTCTTTTTTATTATATACATATATTTAGTTTTTTATTATAGTTATTAGGCGTATAGCCGAAAATCGGATAATTGCTAAGATCAAAGAGACCAAATCGTCTGATCGGCAAATTTGAGGTTAAAATTGGATTTGTTCGATAGACTAATTTAATAGTACCAGATTTAATAACACCTTTTATTTGCGCACTTTTTCATACTAAAAGGAATAATAATAAATCGTAAAAAACGTTTCGCACTATTTTTTATTAATACAAGAATGTACCTTTAAAAAATGCATTATTTAAATTGATTCTACTTTATATTAACCTTAAGTCGATTTCTTCTGTTTGAATGTAAATGAACATTTAAGACCATAATCTCTCTACTGATGCAACGTTTACACAATGCTCATAATTTTATATGCAACAACCAAATTCTTTGTATTTTTTTTTTGATAATCAAAAATAGTAGATGGCATATTTTCTGTCCCAACAATATAATAGTATCACTTAAACCAACTCAAATAAGCCTTGATAAATTTGTATTTAGGATATCAACAATCGATATCCTGGATGTAATATCAAGATAATATTAAAAGTAATTTTTCTCGCTGCTTTCATCATTTTTTCAAGACTTTCACAGAATTGGCCAGCAAGACTAACTTCTACTATTAGAAAAAACAATAAATAAAATCATGTACTACCTAATTATCACTTTTTTTTTTGTTCTTATTGAGATATTGTTCACATTTTTTCTCCAAAATAATAAATTTACCTATTTTACGATTACCAATTATAGAAAACATGATGACAACATATTTGATTTTCCCTCTTATAATCTATACAGTATTATACATACGCCTTTATCAATTAAGTTTAGGATACCTTTAAGAAATAAATTTACGTGAATCTATAGAAATGAAGCAATGAAGTATTATACAAAAATTTATTACTTTAAATAAAAATATCTATTTCTTCTTCTTTATGAAAATTATTAATTGAAGCTTATCAAAATAAAAAAAAAGGCTTTTTTTTAAACTCTCACCCTACCACAAAATTAACACCTATGGTTTAACTTACATTTTTAGTGAAATTTGACGATAATAATAATATACATATACTCAAAAGAAATGCTACAAAGGTCAGCAAACTCTTTCCTAAGTTTTTTGACTTAAACTCGAAAAACTATATCTAAGGCTGAGTAATATATGTAATTTGAATTTAGTTCTTAAAAATATCAACATACTGCATAAGCAAAAAATAGTTTAATTTTTGAAATTATATCATGTATTATAATCGTTTTGAGAACTTGTAAGTAACAATAATATAACCATATAATTACATAATAGGACCCGAAATATATATGTATCAACTGAAGTGATTCAGAAAATTGTTTTTCAGGGCCCAAGATTATGCTAATCTCAGTCAGTTCCCAAATAGGTAATAATAAAACTTTGGCATTATTTAAAGAAATTATCTAAAAAGGAAAGATCTACCCTATTTTTGTTAAAAATACGCATACTCGCTACCTTATCCCTTTAGAGATTCTATTGATACTATTATAATATAAAACTTTGTTTATTAAACTAGGTGCTTAATGTTTGTTACATTTACAGCAAAAGCCCTATTTCCGCATAGCCCGAATTTGCCAAAAAAATTGCGCCACGCGTCACTTTTAGCTCTGCCACATTTTTGTATATATAAACCCCTTGTTTTTATACAACTTAAAAAAAAATTTTTTCCAGAAAATTAGCTTATTCTTAAAATGAAAAATTTCTCCTACTTAATACTTAAACACCTAAGCATTAATTAAAAATTTTTTTCTTATCCATAGATTCACTCCAAAGATTAAGCTAGACCTGAGATAGTCTAACAAAATTATTTTTAATCATTTGTATTGATTGCATCAGCAAATTATGTGATTGGAATTTTCATTAATTTAATAATATTTATTCAAATAATCAATATTATTAATAAACATTCACTTTATTCATATCACATCAAACTCATTTAATCATATTTTTATGTTAACAAGTTTTTCTTATTCCAAATAATTTTTTTAGATTAAACAATCATATACTTCTATATTCTACTTATTTTTACTTTTAGAGGCAAATGGATCAATTGGATGTATTTCACTCAAAAACTGTCCATTTCTTGAATGTAAATGTCAAGGAATTAAACATTAGCAGTATGCAAATAAATACTGAATTTATTATCAAGAATATCAAAATATTGATTTGAAAAGAATAATAAAGAATATATTCTGATCGATTATTCAACATATATAGCATATAGGATTGTTAAGTTTATGCAATTATATTGTATAATAATAATCTTTAAATTATTACTTAATTTAAATTTTTAGTTATGCATTTAAATTATTTCTTAATTATCAACTCTTCTCACTTGAAACTTCAGTGAATTACAATATTTATAATTATCACTATCTAAAACATGCATAAAATTTTTTTATTAAATTAGAAATATGAACAAATATATTTGTTAATACACATTTCGTTACCAACTATATTAATGGATAACTCAATTTTATTTATATAATTTGGCTCTTTAATCATTTTCAAACATTTGTTCACTATATTTTTATTAAAAGTCACATTTTCTTTTGTTTATAAAGTGTCCCATTTCTTACTTTCAGCTATTAGACATCACATCTTTGTAATTAAGCTTTTATTTAAAAAATTAAAGAACTTTTGACTTTAAACCCTTATCTGGTGATATATTTTGAAGAAAAATATGTATATTTGTTTATTGCTCATAATCTTCCTCACTTAAATAGAAATAAATATACAATTGATAAGAAAAGGAACTTGGATGTATGAAGAGTATGAACATTTCAACAATTTAAATATAGCAAACATACTTATATAAAGACAAATTTTTCTCGAAATATTCTTGGACTTATATAAAAATATTTATTGAAAATAAAATTTAAATATCCTATTTGCAGCCTTTGCAAATAACATAACTTGAACATGAATAGCTAATTCCAAAGATATATAATGGATTTTATAATAAATAGTAAAATAAATGGGAAAACACAATTAAACGTTAAATATTCAGAATATATAAAATTTTTAGGTAATTATCAATAAAGAGAACGCAAAGAGCAGTGATGATTTTTTTTGTTTTACAAGAAAATATAAGGTTATAAATCTGATTATGAATATTTTTTGCAACAGTATCATAACAAGAAATGAAATAAAAACAAAGAGATTAAAATGGAAGATAACTTTTTATATTACAGTGAACCATTTAAGCAAAATTTTATACTATAATATTCTTAATATAATCTATCATTTAGGAAATTTATTAATATAGTATATTAATTATTATGAAAGTTTAATTAGGCTAGCAATTTTTGAAAAATTACGTGTTCAAAATTGCATATTGTATACACCTGATATTCAAGAAGCTTCAAATATAGTATCTAGCAAAAACTTTAATGCTTTTTTAAGAAGAGCAAGGAGATATTATTTTATTGCATCCCATTGTGAGAAAGGCTCATGGAAAAATTACGGAAGAGAAAGGTGGGAACAACTTTTGGGTAGTTTGAAGTTAAAAAGAAAGTTGATGTTAAGACAACATAGTATTTTTTCAGCTATTAAACAAAAAATTTGGAATTGTAATAATTTTATTATACTAAAGTCTTACTTGAAGCAATTGAATCAAATTGTTGAAATCATAAAGTTCCTATTTGGCAAAGAAAACCATCAGCTAGAAACATATTACTACCTGGGAAGGATTCTCTCTTCTTAAGGATTCGAAAGACAAATATTTTTTTGTTTTGGATTTTTTTTTTATAAAAAATAATTGTCACTTAGTTTAGGTAAAAAGAAAAGAAAAAGGTAATGTAACCCAAAATTTTTTCAATTGACAACTCAACTAATAGACATTTAAAAGAGTCCGTCATGTGGAAAAAAATCACCAGGAGTAAATTAACAAAATTGAATGGATGCAGTGAAACTGCTTTATGCATGTAGTATAATAAGTGTTATTGTAAAAAGACATCCTATAAAAAACTTATCAGAAAATATGAAAAAAAGTTTTTTATAGAAGACTATGAAGTATTTCAGATTATTATTTAATTTGTTTAAAATGTAAAAAGATTAGAGAAAAGCAAGATAAGTAGACATCAAGTAATTTTGGATAAACTATATTGAATAAAATCATCATTTCTTTCTTAATAAAATATATTAAATTATTTTTAAGAGAATTGTGTAAGAATTAATAGATAATGATTAGTTGAATTACTACTATAGACTTAGAATAAATCATACAATAGACTTTAATTTTAATTGGATATATAATTCTGAAAATTTCTTAAATAAGTTCCAGAATTGTTTTTTTTTAATAATCCTATACCAGAAAATAATATATTACTGTAGTTTGAAAGTTTACTACAATTAATTGGAAAATCTTATAATATATTTCCGCCATTATTCAATGATCCAGAATCATACATCCTTCAGGGAGTTAAATTTAATAGAAGAAGATAAGACATTTGTATATTTTCATAATAATTACATTCTATGATTAAACAATAACTGCATCTCCCTCATACCTTTCATCACTGAGGCCCATAGAATACCAATATTTGGAGTTGGAGAAAGAAATTCAAATATCTATTGTATAATAGTGATTGATAGGCATAATTCCTTTAAGACACACATTGGCCACCATCTAAGATTATTGATTTATTACTAACAAAGTTTAAAAAGGAGAATAACTATTTTAGGAGTTGGAGAAAGAAATTATTAATTAAATGTATATTGTATAATAGTGATGATAGGCATAATTTCTTTAAGTTACATTAAGATTATTGATTTTATTACTAAAAAAGAATTTAAAAAGGAGGAGAATAGCAATATTTGGGAAAAGAAATTATCAACCAAATATTTATTGTATAATAGTGATGATAAGCATACTAGTAATTTCTTTAGAGATTTCTGTGTAAAGTAAAGTACCATACATTAGCAAACTTTATGCTTGATTAATTAATAGGGATATTGTCAGCCTTAATATATTTAGTATTAAAAAAAATTACAAATCAAGATTTTTTTTATCTAGTAAGGGTGCTGTCAGATATTACCTAATATTTTAGGGTGAGGGGGGTAACTAAAGATCTTAGGTTACATATAATACTATATAAGGAATTATATATATAACCTATCTTACCTAGGGGAGGGGGGGTAAGCTCTTATATTAAAGTGATATTAGGTAATATCTGACAGTGCCCTAATTGCATCTTTAGTTTATTTGTACTGCATTTTTTTTTTAAAAAAAAAAAATACACGGTAATATGAGCATGAGAAGGTTTGGCTTGTTCCTGACTCAGTTGCAAATATCTTATTATTGAAAGGTTGATATTAAGTCAATCAAACTACTATTTGAATATAAAAGTAAAATAATCTTTGTATATCGATCATTTTGATACACAAATTTAATTCTCTTATTAACTATTTTACTTTTTTGTGTATACAGATGATTCTCACTTTTCCAATAAATCATGTTTTATCATGAAAAATTAGTGTAATTAAAAATTCGAAATAATAAAAGTTAGAATTCATATAATTATTTTTTTTTTTGTATCAAGATTATATGATCTTTAATTTGATTTGAGAAAATAAAATAACATGATCCAATCCTCGATATGTATACAAATAATAACCATTACATAATAATTTTTTATTGGAACTATTTAAAATTTACAATTAATTATACATTTATCAACTTTATAATGTAACAAATAAAATATCAGCAGATAGCAGGCTAGAATTACATTCATCCGCTTGATTGGACAAAGGATTTATTAGAATAATTCATATGACACATTATTTTTTGGTTCTTTGTCGTCTTTTTATGAAATACCAAATAAATTTGTACAACAAATATTGATATATTTACTCCTTTTTTGAAATGAAAGCAAACCCCCTTTTCTTTTACTAATGTAGCATGCTCAAAAATATTTACCTGAATTGACAAGTGAATTATAAAGTATTTTAGAAAAGATTTTTCAACATTGTATTCATGTATTTTATTTTAGCAAATAGATTATGGTGTCATTTACTAGCCATACCATCATGGGAAGATTCATTTTCAGCTCCTACCCAACATTATCATTTTATTGAAACTTATTTATGCTTTTTAAATGAAGATGATAAAGCAAAGTTTAATGAATATAGAATTAATGATAACTTATTATTTTCAAATACATTACTCAATTATCCTAGCCTTATTATTAAATACTTAATACAAGTAAAATTTGTTCTATTGAATATTGGATTGGTACTTTAGTGGATAAATGTAATGATAAACTTTTGTTCATGTTATTATTTGAAGTATTTATTAAAAATGAAGGAAATTCTTTAAAGTTATTTATAATGTTATTGAATATTCTAAAAATATGGACTTGATTTACAAAATCTAAATCTTTCATACAATATCGGGAATTTAAATTTAAATAATTGTGCTATTTCATCTCAAGATATTACTTCACTTTTGAAATTTTTATGTTCTAATTGCAAATTCAATCTCATCAATTGATTTGATTTTTTTAGATATAATATCAAATAAACATTTGTTAATTGAAAAATATTACAAATCATTTGGATCTTAATATATAAACCATTTATATGATCATTAAAAAAATTCTAATTGTTCCAATACTTTAAATTCAAATATGCTTTATTTAATTGATTTTACAAATATAGATCAATTGAATGTTTTAGAACATATTCCCATTCCTTAAATTTAATTTTGTTCAATAAATTATTAATGTTATTAAACCTTTTAAATTGAAATCTTTGTTCATGGGTAATACTAAATCATTGGTATTGCTATTACAGAAATTTAGAAAATTTTGGATTTAGATTTATGAGTGACGAATATGATAATAAACCAAAATAACAAGTATTAATAATTTGATTTGAGGTGTACCTGTTATTTATTCATTGAAAATAACATTAATTATCTTACTAATGGAGTGGATTTTAACGAGCAGCCTTTAAAGAGATTATTCCTATATATTTATAGTTTGCAGAAATTACAATTAACTTGGATTTGAATTTCGATCAGAAATAAACTTCGAAAGAGCTAATACTTGATGGTATTGATTTTCAACAATTAATTTATCATTTTACCAGATTAGAACATCCAGAACATCTTGAATTTTATATTGTAAAGGATTTGATAATTGCATAGTTTTATCCAAGAGTAAATTACATCTTGAAGAGTTCAAGCTATGGTATTATAGAACTTGGAGAAAATTACATCTTGTTAGATGGGATTATCGAGGAACTGGACGAAGTGATGTTAAAGCGTACTCACTTGAATTAATTAAGTAGTCAAAATCTTCACGCCGTAATAACAAAAATTAAAACAGATAAACCAAATAAAAAAATAATTACAGTTGGATGGTCAATGGGAACTCCAACCAACATGACATTTATAAAAAAATAATCCTGATATCAAAATTGATGAATTTATTTCGGTTGGAAGAATGATATATTTGAAGCAAGTTTAAATAATGAAGAACTTGTAAAATATTCCATCACAACAATTGATCCAGATTTTAAATTTTCAACAATTGCTTATGGATTAAACAGATTTTCGAATTCTAGCATCACAACTTCTGATCTATTTCGTGCTTTTAAGCTTGGTGAATCTATTATTGTACCACCCGGATATCGAAAATTTGAAGCTAAACGTGAAAAAACCTTTTTTTTTTAAAAAAAAAATATTATTATATATGACTAATTAAGCAAATTTTAGTTAACTACAGATTTGATATTGAAGATTTTTTTAGTTCTTTAGATAATCAAACATTAAATTTTATCGGGGAGAAAGATAATTTAATTATTCTTGAACATAGTTTATAATTTGCAAATCTTGCTAAAAATGGGAAAAAGAACGTTTATAAAGATATTGGACATTCACATGGGAAGACAGCGTATTTTGAACTTAAAAAAAAAAATCATGAAAATCTTTCCTTTTTTGGACAATTTTGATAATTCCAGTCAAAATTTTATTTCCTATTATAGTAACCGACTGACATTATCATAATTCCGGCCCTGAAAAAATGCGTACAGATCATAGTAAAAAATTTTTTTCATCACCTGACCCCTATATATAATATTTCTGGGTCCTGAATTTGTGTCCAATATTTAATATTTTTTTCTTTTTTATCATAAAAAAATTTCTTTGTATTAATATTTAATAATCATACACGATAACCAATTTATGAACAATTCTTTTTAATTAAAAGTCTTCATTTATGAATAATAAAGAATTAATCTGAAATTGACCAAAAGTCACGTGGAGTCGTGGAGGTATGAGTTAGAAGATTTAAAATAGAAGAAATTAAAATTTTGTTTAGATGAGAAATCGAAAATAACGAAATTAATGATTTAAAATGAATATCAATGAATCTTTTAATCATGATACTGACTTTAAAACTTGGAGAGTTTATTTTTTATAAGGATATACATATTATTAATTATTACATTGATTTATAAGAACTGTTTATTTGTAAAATTGGGATTAGTTATAAATGACACATCGACTAATTTTGGTATATTTATTATTTTCAAGTGTTCAACATGCAAATATTTCCAAAATTGACTGTTTACAAATTATTTAGTACATTTATAATATTTAAATGGTTTCTTTAACATTTGAACTATTTTTTGATTGCGTAATATAATTCATTAGGTAGCGATGGTAGCGTACTATTTTGCAAATAGAAATTAAAGAACAAAAAATGCAATTAGCCGAAGTCAAACAGTAAATCATTGAATTAGAAAATACAAGGCTATGCAAAAAGTTAGAAATTGGTTTTTAACTTAATAAATAAAATTTTTGTATTTAAAATACTATTTGTTATAATCATCATGTATTATTCGCTATAATACTGCGGTCCGAAGTGACGTAAAACTATCATCTTTAATTTTATTGGGTAATTGAATTGGTGATAAATCATATGACCAGGGATTGGCGGGTGGTCAAGGAAAATTTGGAAAATTGTTTTATATAAAACATTGAGGGGAACCGATCAATATTGGCGACGTAGAACGGAATAACCTCAGATCAATTAGAAATTTATTTTTTATAATTTTAGTAATTTTGTTACTATGCGGATTTTAAATTATTAATCATTTAGAAGTCGTAAGTCGTAGCTTTCATCTTAATTAGTTAATTAATTTCATTTAAATACTAGGTTTTGAAAGTATTTTTAATTAACATAACTTAGAAATTCTTTTCTTTCTAAAAATTTTCATTTTATTATTGCTATATTATTCTATTATTATTTCGTCGTTTTGAACTTGGGAAAATATACTTTTATCTATTAATAAATAAAACCTCTTTCTGCATGCCAATGATTTAATAAATCATGCACCCTACACCGTACAGATTTGCAAATTTAAACTACTGAATAACCTCATGTATGACGAAATTTCACTACTACACATGACTACTTAAAAAGGTAATTTGCACAATAGTACAACGAAACTCCTCAAAAAAATTTAACACAAGGTTCACAATATAAATTTTTTTTTTATTCGGGATCCTCTTGAGTTTGAGCGAAATAACGGTTTCATAGATTTTTGTCTCAATGTTGACTTTTTTGTAGCATAAATGAATATTGTTTTTTGACTAAATATGTTTATTTCATGTATATTGTAAACTTCCATTTATGATGATTCAAGAATTTTATATTATTTTATGATTATAAATTTATATTTGTAAAAAGACTTAACTGTTAAGAAAATCTCAGAAAGGCAATTTATTGTTTATGTATATCAATGACTTCGTAAATATAAATTTCTAAAAATAACCACCTGAAACAGATGATTTTCATTATATTACGCAATAGTATTCAAAAATATTTGTTATATATGGGTTATAATAATTTAATAATTTACTTAGTATTATTCTGCTATAAAAAAATGTTTATTATTATGTAAAGAATTTCTATCAATTTTTTTGTTCATTATAAATATAAGAACTTTTGGGATTTTTATGTTCAATTTTTGAACCCACTCTATATACAACTATAAAGTTTTTTTTTTAAAAAAAAAAAAATTCAAGAAATCTCTACAAAATATACAAAATGAACTTTATACAGATTCAATCATATGTAGGATTTTGGTCAGGCACAATTATCATGGTAAATTCTTTTATTTGATATACTGTATATCAATTAAAAAGTTTTCTTTGAAGTATTAAAATTTTATTTTTTTTTTATAGATATCTTTTCATAATTTGTTCGTTTCGGCAATGCTGTACAAAGCTCGTCAGACAAATATTTCGAATATACTAAAAATTATTTTCAATTTTGCTCAAATTGTGCGCTCGGGAGCAAATTTCGGTCTTTATATGACACCAAAAATAGCTACGTACACACAATGTGATGCTCTTCTAAGAACTATAATAGTTGGAAATATTATAACGAGATTATCATTATCAGCGTTCTTGATATGGCGTTTAAGACAATTACATAATGATGGGTCAGATAAATGGATAAGTATTATATTATTTTCAATTAAAGTTGCGCTTTCGGTAAGTTTTTTAATAATAATTTATATAAAAAAAAAAAATTTAATTAATCCAATATTATTTTCAGATTCCATATTTTATTTTTCAACGGGCATCTACCGAATACGTTCCTGAAGTTGATTTAGTTGGTTGTTTTGTTGACTCTTTTACTCCATTACCTTATGGCGTTAGTGGAATTGCCGTGGAATTTCTTATCGATATATTTGTAACCTTTCGCTTAGTTACAATATTAGTCAACGCTAATAAGAACGCTGCTCAAGTTTTAACAAATATTAAAAGAAAACGATCGTTATTCACAGCCGTTATGTATTGGAATTTCTTACGACTATTTGTATCTTTTGTCTTTCATTTTCTAGCTATTTTGGACATGATATACCTTCTGCCCGAAGTAGAATCAATTACTATAAAAAACATAGTATATATTGCATTATCTTATGTAATTACTGCTGATGCTGAGATTGTACGAGTCATTGAGGGAAAAGATAAAAAAAAGGGATCAAGTAGTGGTTCTAGTGGTTCAGCAGGAACCGAAAAACCACTCAGTTCAACTCACAGTCAAATTGAAAATGACAAAATAGCAATTACGTCAATGAAAATATTGTCGTTCAATGAGTGGGCAAAAGCTGTAATAGGGAAACGTCTTTGCAGAAATGATGATGGAGGAGAAGAATATGAAGTTAACGAATATGATTATGAGGATATGGAAGAAATAATAGATGATACTCCAAAATCATCTAAAGAAAATCAACTAGAAAAAGATCTTTCGCAAGGTCGAAGTAGTAATTTAGTGGCACAACTTCAGTGACGAAAATGTCAAAATCCAGAATTGCTATTCATTAATTTGTAATTTTACAACTCATAATTTCATGGCACGAAAAATTTTTTTTAAACATATTTCTAAATCTATTTCCTTCATTAACTACTATGTTCTCTTTACAAATGCATATTATTATTTATTAATTTACTCTTTTCCGCATTTATTTATTCATTAGCGCTTATAATCTTAATAATTTTACCTTGAATTTTCTAATTTTGTTACTAGAAAATAAACAAATTTTAAAGTTATTCCAAATGAATATTGTATTTAGCATAACATAAGAATTCACATGTAACAAGGAATAGTTGCAAATTTACATCATATATATTAAGAAAACGTTGTTATTATAAGGAATTTATTTTAAGTACTAAATTAAATTTTCTTGTATTATTTTAATTTGCTAGTTAAAAGAAGTAGCCTTAACAATTATTGGATAAAAATACAGATATCCTATGCTTTTTTTTTAAAAAAAAAGCTAGAAATTACAATATTTTTAAACTTCAATTCTAATTTTGATTTTTGCTAATTTAATCTTATATTTGTATTTTTACGTCTTCAAAGTATTGTATTTGCTTATTTGATAATATAAATTTTTTGTTAGTTATCAAGGTTAAGCCTTTTTGAAAAATTTTTAAAGTTTATTTAAACTACTGCTAGTTGACTAGTTGTATCTTTACAGTATATGTTGTGCCCCAGGCGTCAGTGTTATCTTAAGGCTTGAATTAACGTTCGTTGAAAGTGTTAGATTTTTATACTTTTTTATTTAAGAACTTTTTTTTTTTTTTTTTGTAGATTTCAAATTCAGAGACTTGAAATTAAAGACCAGAATTATTGGAAGATAGGATATTTGAATTAATGCTCAGAACTTTTTAGACAAGATATTTTGAGTGTTGAAATCTATTTTTTATTGTAGGACAACCTTTTGATTTATATTTGTTATATACTAGTATTTGGTTAAAAATAAAGTTTTATTAAAAACAAGAAACAACTAAAAATATTTTTGACAATGAACGAGAAATTATTTTTATACAAGAATTTTTATTTTTATTAGAAAAAGAGATTGATATAATTAATCGGCGGTCGGTTTAATTTATTCTTCATATCACTGAAATGTTTTTTTTTCCACTAGGTAAAAATACGATCCTTGAATAAGTGAGAGCGATTAAATACCTATTTTAATAAAATGTGGCAATTTATAAAGTGAGTCAATGACTTTTGTAGTAAAATATTTTCCCATGCTCTACTAATTAAATTTAATACAAGTGGAAGCTGAAATCAACTGACAATGGTATGAAACCGACAAAGGTAACTCCTAAAACAAATGTTCCTAATTTTAGTAATTTAAATCTAATAAATTGAGTTCAATCAAAAAATTCTTTAGACTTTTAACTGATATACAGTAAATCAGACTTTTATAGTAAAATTGTAAATTTAAAATAAGAAGTTTAATACTGACATTATTTACCAATCAATTGATTTGCCACTCGGCAGTTCACATGGTTATCATGTTATACAATTGTTAATACAACGCTGGGAATGTAGAAATTATTTATTCAATATATCGTGATTATTTGAGCAGAACTTATATAGTAAATTATCTTTTTCTTATCCTAACATTATTTATATTTAAACGGTAGATATAAATTTATGCTTGTAATTTAACAAAAACTTAGTGAGCATTACTTTTCTCCTATAATAAATTTTTATCTGAATATTCTATAAATTCCATGAAAATGATACATTCACGGAAAAAACAGGGTCCTTTATATAAATATATAAAACTTCGTTAAATATCCAAAAAAAATGTCAGGCGCATGATGATTATGTAAATCTTGCCTTTTATGGATAATTTCCGGTCAAATTTTTGTTGATACTGACCGACATTATATTAATTCCGGCCCTGAAAACCCAGAATTAGGGTAGAATTTTGGGAAGAATTAAAAATGTCTTAAATTTTATTTTGCTCGTTAATGCTGGTGAGGTTGTTAAACGATTAATTTAACCGTATCGAATTTTAAATAATGTTCAATATGAACTATTCTTTTATTATTATATTTTATATTACATAAGAAAATTCAAATCAAAAATATCCATATATGATATATTAATTTAAGATAATATTGATATACTAAAATAATAAAATAATAAATAGGTAACTCACTTTTTCATAATAAAATAAAATAAAAAAATGTTGAAGCAATAAAGGGTTAACTTTACAAAAAAGAAGAAAAAATTATCATTGGAGAATTGACAATCTCGATAGATAATCAAGTGGATTAATTCTAAGAACATTATCATCAACAAAATTTTGAATTATACTTGAAAATTCTTCATTAAGACAATCATCATTTAAACCAAATTTAAAATAAAGCGAATAATTTCTTTCTTTCAAATTATTTAAAAATTCTTTCAATGGATCAATTGAGAATTTCCATGAACCTTTCATTTCAATACGTTCCAATTTTTTTGAAGTTGATTTTGATAAAATTTTTAATATCACATCACCATTCAAAGATTCATCAGAAGGGAATCCACCATATATTTGTATATGTTCTAATTGATTACAATGAACTAACAGATCTCCTAATGCATCATCGATTGTATTGACAAAAGGAATGCATAAATGTTCTAGTTTTGGACAATTTTGATATATTGCTATAATGATTTGTATAATATCTTCTGCAATATTTTTTTTGGCAAATTGATTATGAATATTAATCGTTTTAAGATATCCGCTTGTATTTTGTATTAATTCTTTTACTTCTGTAAGATGACAAACTCTAAGTCTTTGAAGTTTTGGTAATTTAACTAAATGTAAACCATGCATAGTTTTCGTGGAATATCCTAACGTTAAAGTTTCTAAATTTACAAAAGAATATAAAATATTAAGAGGAATACATAATCGAGTTTTTCCATGAATATGTTTAAGTGTGTTCTTATGTTTAATTAATGCTTGACCTATCACTTCACAAAAATTATCCCAATTTTGTCCTCTTTGTCCACCATAAGTGAAATATTCTAATTTCTTCTGAACTTCAATTAATTTAATTAATCCTTGACTATTGTTTTGATTATTACCCTTTAATTCAAGTTTTTTAATATTAACACAAATTTCTGCCAAGTTATAAAAGATTCTTTCATCTATATATTGTGCACAAGTTAATTCAACAAGATTTGATAGATTATCTTTTAATTTCATAAAATTCACCATATCATATTTCTTATAACATAATTTATGAAAAATTCCAAGACAATTTAAATAAGAACATTTATTAAAAATCATATCGTAAAATTCTTCATCTATAATATCTTTCTGTTTTTTTGAAAGTGGTGATTCGAAACAGTTTTTAATAACTTCTGTTACGTCAAATGTAATAATAGATTTACAATAGCTTATATAATTGAATAATGGTCTTCGTGTTTGCATAAATGATAAATTAATTTCATTCATAATAAGTAAATTTTTTGATTCTTCTGATAAAAATGTGAAAAGAATTTTAATGAGTGAAACATTTTTCTCATGAGATCTTGGTCTTGAATTATGATTTAAACAATCCTTCCATAATATTGGTATAGTTAACTTACACCAAAGTTTATTCACTAAAAGACATCTGAATAATGTAATATAATCATTATCCAGCTCTTTAATTATTAAAGCGAAAATGTCAGGAATGAGTTTAGACATTATGATCGAAAAAAAACAAAAAAAGTTTTTTTCGAGTTTAGGAAAGATACAATATTTATTATCTGTTTTATACTGTTTTTATATTGCCTAATTCGAAACAAAAACGATAATTACAATAAAAACAAAAGCATACTCAAGTTACACAAATATGTAATGGCGCAGTAAATTTGAAATACTTTCAAAAACATTGTTTATTGTGTAATTGTTATCAAAATTTGGAAGATCATCAATTTTTATTCTCCGCAGAAAAATTGCATCCAACTTCGCAGATCATATACCGATCATGAAGCTATGTGCCACATCTATCAAGCCGCCGACGTTAACTAAAATTAACAAAATTAAGGTAAGAATAACTTATCGATCAGCCGCGCAGCATTACGCAAGTATTAGTATTACGCAATCGGCGTAACCTGAAAAAAAAAATTGACACGAAATGATGACCCGTTAACACTGTTAACAGGTTTATATCACGTGGTGAGTTTGAATCTGCGCCCGGCTCATTCTTTCGCTCAGGTGAAATTTTCAGAGACAGTATTCTGGAAAACCAAAGACGCTTCCTGAGCAGTTGATTCACACTGAATTTTCTTCTCCCTATTTCTCTGTTTTATCTCTTCACTAACGCTATTCTTATGCTGCTCAATCAAGAAGGTAACCATCTCCTCATCCTCAGTTGACTTGGTATTTGCGTTATTGGGTGCGGAGAAGCCTTCGGGCGTCACATCCGTCAACAGTTGATTCCTCTAACTTCGCTTCCTTAATATTCTGTGACTTCTCATTCTTGCATTGTTGGACTGGTCCTCGCTGCGCTCAGCTGCGTCTATTACAAAGTCGGGTGCATCAACAGCTGATACCTTGGTGGTACGTCCTGTGGTTGCTCATCCACCACCGAAGGCCCTGCCATTTTTTCGCTCATGGAGACAGTATTCGTAATAAATGATAATAATTGCTGCACAATATATAATTTAAACTCTTTTGGAAAAAAATTTTTATTAAAATTGCTTTATTTTTCATAAAATTAGATGAGAGCTAAAATTTGGTAAAATTGCGGGCAAATTTGCCCGCAATTACTTACAGTTTAAGGGATAATATTTTTCTGATATTAAAAAGTAACCCTTTCTTTTTACATACAATGTCAGCTAAACATATAATGTAGGCCAAAATTGTCATAATTCTGGTAAGGTTATGGATGCTCATATTCTAACTTTATTATACTTGACCACAAAAATAAATTTATTTTTATTTATACATACCCTTTGTTTGCATTATTTTATTTAAAAAAAATTGTTTGTTTCCTTTATAATTTTTTTAGTTCTAATTTTAATTTATAGTTACACTTTTCTTTATCTTTATCAATACTAAAAGAAATTCAAATAATATAGATTTTAAAAGACAAAATAAAATAAGAACAAAATAAAATTATTGATATAATGAAAAATTGTTATCATTATATTGGTTCAATCAATTGTAATCAAAATTACTAAATGTAGAAATATTTAAAGATTCAGCCACAAGTATAAATAAAAGCATTATAGCACTGCCGCAAATATATGAATATTGACCCGTATTTTTGCAGCACTGCCACTCATTACATTGGCGCAAGTAAAATATTTAGTTGCTTAGCTTAAGGTTATTATGTAATATACAGGCTGAAGTTTTCAGAATTGCAATCGGCTATCTCTATATATTTGCCATGTTCCCACATAATTTTCATTTCAAAGTTTTCTAACTTTTACCTTAAATTACTAAAAAAAAAAAAAATAACAACAATAATAATAATAATTATTATTTATATTTTACAACTATATTTCTCATAAACCTCACAAATCTCATAGCCTCATAAACCTTACCTCACTAACTTCACAATGAACCTTTAAAAATTTTTCTATATGTAGTGTAAAAACTAATCTTAATCTGAATAGAAAATAGTAACATATTGAAGGTCACTTACTTATTATACTAGTGATTAAGTATTGGCACCTATTAGAATATCTTTGAACTTTTTATTGATTAGAGAAATATATAGTATTCAAATCATTAATTCTTATTGACCAGTATAAAAGAGAAATGTTAGAAGGTAGTCATTAAATAATGACCCAAATTATTGTATTCTTTGAACTCTTATAAGATGTATCATTAAAACTTTATAAACAGATACCATATATAAAGAAAGCACATAATATAGGTTGCCTTATATTCTTGATCAGCCTCAACTTTATCTTCAAGATCCAAATAATAATGCAGAAGATCGTAATAATTATTAACATTGAAGATTAGAAATTTAAAATAATAATTTATATGGATTTTCTAATATACCTTCAGTCTTTGAGCATGAGTAATTTTCTAATATTATAAAAAATTCTTATGATATTTATTATTAATTAAATTATATTCTATATCAGTTTTTACAAGGCATATTCAATATCTAAAGGACAAAATTGATCAATATACAGTATAAAACTATTAAATCCTATATATCAACAATAAAACAGGAACAAATTTAAATTGAACTTTGATCTTGAGAATTTTAAAGATGATTATAAAAATTTCTCATTATTACAACATACATAACTAATTAGAATGGATGTTTTGCTAGTATATATATGAAGTTTTATCCTAAACATACTATATAGTATAGCAATTGAAATAACTATTAATTCTATCTGAATTAGCTAAAAAGATATACATACATTTACAGCCAGATTAAATCTAAGTAAAAGTGGAAGATACTAGTATATAAATTAATATTATTACATTAAATGACTAATTATATTGTTTAAAGCTTATATTAATAACATTAGAATACTTGCTTAAAAATGCTAAAGAGTATTACAGGCTTTTAAAAATATAGTTCTTATCTAAAAATACAAAGAATCTTGTTATAATTTTCTTCTTCTAATAAAGCAACTGAAAAGTACACAAGAAGAATTAATCAACAACTATTAGAAATGACAGACAAGTATCATGCCATAGATGAATGACTTTATCATGCTTGAACTAAATATTGGGCAATGGAAAATCAAGTAAACGAAGTGGAGTGCTATAATCCTTCTATTATTGTTACTAGTTACTACAGTGCAAAACCTCTACAATAGGAACCTTTCTATAGTAAAAATGGAACATACTTGAACAACATTGAAGATATCAGTATTCTAAGTTAAAAATAAATTTTATATATGATTAAAAAATTTAAGTGTTACTAATTTTGACTATAAAGTAAAGGAGAAAGATTAAACTGATAATTTTTATCATCAATGATTTTCGATTTGGTAGAGTCAAAGGGATTAATTGTCAACAAATAAAATACCATGGTATAGTAAACATTGCTCTCTTTTTTTATTAAACATGCAATTAGAATAGATTGTTGTGCATGTATAATTTTATTATTGCAGCCAGATTTTATGGTGCAAAAATCTTAACTTCAAAGAAAGGCGTGGACATAAGTGTATATTCTATCCCAAATATAACTGTGAAATAAAGTGCAACAAAATGTAATATACAAAGAAATTGCAATTATACATGGACAGGTTTACAACAAACTGTTCCTAACAGCAAGAATCGAAGACATAAACAAAAATTATGGTAATATATGGATATTTACAGAAAAGGTATTACTGGAAAAATGGCAGTTCCAATTAGCTCATGTTGTATCATATGTTGATTACATAATATACAAAATTGAGGGAAATATTTTTTATTAATATCAATTCATTTTACAAATATAATTCAATTTTTTTTATTTGATTAAAATCCAATCACTGGTTCAAATTTTATTAAGATTTTCAAAGTTCCTATTATAGAGGTTCCACGCTGTAGCAAACTCCATCAAATGTATCACTTCTTGAGAAATCAGCAGATGGAGAGAATATTTAGAAGTGAAAGTGGATACATTAAAGCCACAAAATTAGGATATTCTAAGTCTGCACATAATCATGCTAAAATGCCAATATTTACTATTACTTGTAAATTATTATTTCAAAATAAAAATTTGGCATTCGATTTACTCTCACAACTAGTGAAATCCATCAAATATATCACTTCTTGAGAAAGCAGCGGAAGGGGAATATATATTTGGAAGTGATAAATGCATTAAGATATTGCCATAAAATGATATCCATTTTCCATAAACCACAGAAAATGACAAATAAAAATAAAAAGAAATATATTCTGGATAATAATGATTGGGAATATCAATTAGTAGATGCTCCTACATTTTGTTAAATTAAGTATACAAGTTTTAATCAGTTGATACCGCAAATTGCAATTATTTCGCAATTGCCTATTTTATACTACTGCAATCATCTAAAAAAAATTATGATTAATAAATTATAAAATCCACATTTTAACACTAACCCACTATCCTAACCTAACCCTAATCCTAACCCTAATCTGACTCCTAAGAGCAATAGTATGCAAGTAATATATCTGCATATCCTATCAAATAATTTATTTGGAATCAATGTTACTATTTTCACATACAGTATATACATCTGGTTTTATATTTAGACTATGCTAAAATTTCAAAGTAATTAATTATATATTAACAATTCAAATCTCAAATGAAATTACTAGTTCTTAATCAATTATAGATTATTTTATTAATTTTTATGCATCATTTAAATAATTTTTTATCACATTTTATTTACTACATATTGTATAATTTTATTCTGTGCCAACATATATACAAACAATCTTTAGCTAAATTTCATAATATTCACAATGTCAGGGAATTTTAAAAGCTTTAATTTATACTATTTACATAATTATGATTGAATAAATTATCATTTTTCTAGTTTTTATCCAGAAAAACTCAGACATGTAAGCTATCTTCTATGGATAAACAAGTATTATTTATTTCATAGCAAGTTGGGAATAATAGGGTTTTTTTCCTGAAGGGAAGAACCCATAAAATTTCCCTTTCCCATGAAATAAATGGGTAATCCCCTGGATTCATTAACTATTAACTATTTTAAATTTAACTAAAATTAGTAATTTTCTGGCTATCTATATGAGGCCGGGAAATAACTAAATGAAAATTCTGGTCATTTATAAATTCAGCTAATCACTCGCAATTATAAAAATTAGTATGAAGAGTGAGACAGGGGATTATAAGGTTAATTTACTGCATAAGTTTTATCAATAATGTAAAAATTTACATATTGTGTTAAATCATACTTTAATAGTTACTAACAATGTAACAGATCAAATAAGAAAATCAATATCATAACTTCGGACAAGTATAATCACGTGCTAACGGCCATTTTATTAGCTGCGGCAAGTATTACAAGAGTTAAAATTACATCATAATTACATAAGCAAATAAACTTATACTATAAATAAACTATCATCCTACCTTTTTATATATAGCTTGGATCCTGGTAGACCATTAAGCGATTTAATTACTAAAAATTCATCCATTAATTCATTTTCAACAATTTTATTTGGTAATAAACAAGGTATTACTATTAATTAATTAATTAATTGTAACTATATATTAAGTATGAATTTTATTTAGATTACAATTATATTTTGAAAGAACAAGAGCTTGATATAATATTAGACATTGAAAGGTATTTGCAATTATATTTTTAATGTATTATACAATGCACTAGTTAATTAATATTAATTATTATTTAGTTTATTATCAAAAAATTTAACAATTCAAATTCAATCTCTTAAAAAAGCAAAATATCAAAGAATTAAACCTTGAAACATATGACAATAGTGGTAAATATTAATTTGGCTTGATGATATTTTTTTATTTTATTTATTTTTTTTTCATTTTAAATGAGAAAAATGTATTATAACTACTGGTTAAACAGGATTTATACTATATCCACAATTGTTAAAATTCATAGTCTTCATTTTTCAAATCATCTAAAATGATTGTAACTTGGTTCAAACCCTTGATAAACAGTAGTATGTACATCGCTGAGATGTTACGACCTTTTAGTTTTCTGAAGGGCATCTTTTGCTTACAAAAATCCTTATGAGAATCATGTAAAAAATTTTACAATATTATCATCCACTTTTTACCAAATAATCCAGATGATCTTTTGCCACAAAATAATATTTTCAGTTATTACCTTTAAATAAATTTCCAAAAGAACTAATGTTCAGATATATGGATTTTCTCACTAGTCTCTTGACAGTATAGATTGAAGATATGGTAAAACTCAATAAATGATAAAGTCAGGTCTAAATACAATGAAAGAACATTAGAATATGAAATTTATAAACTGATTTTAATAGATGTAATAATGCAAAGCATTTCTGTTAGTATAACAAGAAGTGACTATATCGGTATCCAAATGCAAAAGTTTTTTTTCAAAGTTACATTCCACCAAAATATTTCCTAGAGGTATAACCTCAAAAACACTAATCAAACTTGGCAAGATTTGCTATAATTTAACAAACTGAGATATATATGTATGATAAGGATACTCCAGGTTTAGCCTCATTCATCAAAATACAAAAAAAATCTGCAGTCATTATGTCTAGAATTTGATGAGTAGAATAATGAATGAGGTAGAAGAACAATACATATTACTAGGCAATATGATTGAAAAAAAGCTGCAATATTAAAAAATGTATAATATTTAGCTCTTAGTAATGGTGAATTATATGAAAGATTTGAGTTGTGTGAATGGAAACACTACTTAGGTATGGCCTCTCTTCCAGACCTTTAATATCTTTGAAATAAAATGTTTACTAGTATTGCATATTTAATAATTGAGAAATCCAAGAAGAATATTTTATTTTAGAAATTAATATACACTCTCCACTTGAATCTAAATACAGTCAACCTCCTATATAAGCACACCTTTCGGGACCAAAAAAAAATGATGTGATTATAAAAATACTATATGATGTGACTAAAGAGGAGGTTTTGTTAATATATTTATTAGTAATTTGGGCCAATGCAAGTGTGCTTATATGGGAGGATGTGATTAGATAGGAGGTGACTATATGGGAGGTCGACTGTATTATAAACCTGACAATAGAAAGTTAATTAAAGTGATATCAAGATATTGCCTGAAATTAATAAAGTTAACTATGATATTGACCATAAAATTTTGGAAGCCATATAAAAAATTTTATCCATTATTTCTGTAAAAAACTCTGTAAAAATGAGCCTTTCCATTCATGAAAAATGCAAATGATTCAATAATTTCTGTGATATAAGGTTATTAATTCCAGAAATATGAGCCTTCGATGAAAAAAAGATGGAATATAAAAAATGGATCAACTTTTTTTACAGGGAAGAATGACCAATTTATTTTTTACAGCAAATGTTAATAGGGGATGAATTATTAAAAGTAATGGGTAAAGTATCACCTATGGTTTTACAAGAATTTAAATTTGGAGACAAATGGAATTTCTCATTAAAAGGATTGGAGCCATTTTTTGAAACTTGGAAATCTAAAAATATAGTAGACCACCAATTAAATTTATTTGTGATTGGAATGAATTGGTTTATTTATGGACAGATCATGATAAAATGGTGGAAAAGTATAAGAAAGTGTAATTAGGTAAATTGAACATTAAGTTTATTATATATCAAATTTTATATTGATAATTGTATAATAAAAATGCTTCTGCAAGCAGAAGTGTAAATACACTAATAAAATTTCTTCTCACCCAAATTTCTCTTATTTATATATTGTTTCCCTATAAAAAAATTGGATACATTTTTTATAAAGTTTTCATGTGATTTTTTTCCTTAGAAATAACGTATCTTAATAGATATGGAAAAATGCACAATTCTATATCACTAAAAATATGGTTTAGATTAGGGATGGCAACAGTCAGTCATGGTCAGTCATCGGTCAGTCATAACCAGTCAAGAACCCTTGACCGACTGACTGACTGTTTGACCGACCATTTGAACGACTGGTCTGACTGACCGTTTAACTAATCCTGAAAACATTTGCAAAATGTTTTTTTTGTGAAATACTTAATAAAAAATGTTTTCTATTAAAATATTTAAAAAATGTTTGCGAAACATTTTTTTATTAAATTTTATATAAAAAGACGTTTCACAAATTTTTTCAGGATCAGTTAAACGGTTGGTCAAATGGTGTAATAAATGTAATGACTGATAAATAATTAACTGATGGAAATAATTAACTGATGGATAAATAATTAGCCAATAAAATACTAATTATAGTTTAGTTCAGTCACAAGATAGTCACATGATAATGAATTTCTTTATTTTTCATAAATTTTCTAAATTTTTAGTAGAAAAAGATAGTAGATAATAGAAATAATTTTCTTAAAATATATAAATACAAGTGGTTTTCAATAAGATTTCCACAGTTCATAATTTTGTAGTTCAGAATTTAATAAAAATTTTTATTCATCTTTGTATTAAAAACATAACACATTCTTTTAGCCTTTTTCTTATGATAAAAAAGTGCAATATTAATTATTTTATATAAAATATGGAGAAACTATTGCAAATTGAAGAAATTTCAATTATGAACTCTGCATCACATCGGTGGCAACATGAGGTAAATTTTATCTCATGGGCAACGGGTATCACAATGGTCAGTTAAACAATTGGTCAGACTGGTCGGTCAAACGGTCAGTCAGAGGTCTTTGACTGACCAATATCAGTCACGGTCATGACCGGTCATAACTGGTTAATGACCATGACCGTTGCCATCCCTAGTTTGGATACGGAATTTGCACAGGATTCATATGGAATTTACATGATTTGATCACTGATTTTATCATGAAATTTATATGATTTGGTCACTGAAGTTACTATTTGTATTGCAGTTTACTATAATTGTATTTACATAAATCTAATTTTACTTTATTAAATTAAATAAAAAATAAAAAATAAACAAAATACAAATACATTTCAAAAATTCCCTCCTTATTAAAACCACCTAAAGCAACCAAAATTATCTATAAGTTCAGGTTCATTTGGAGTT
>QZLH01000218.1:28860-66092 GCA_003833135.1 Oehlia diaphana | reverse complement strand
GTCCTTGATGGTGAGGTCCAGTATGGTCCATTATTATGGACAATAATATCCTTACTTTTAGACCAATCAGAACCCGTGGGCTGTATATGCCCATGGGTAGTTTATAAGCTATGATCTGGTGCACAAAACTCCAGCTTATAAACTATGTCGATCATTTGGCTGGGGTGAGTAAATATTAATTGACTTTACGTTCCGTGCCTTATAAAAGGGGAGTAACGTAAATTGACCTAAAATAGTAATTTTACGTTACTTACTTGCTACCTGCCGAGGTAATTTCGGCCCTTACAGCGGGAATCCGTTTAAAATTAATCCGACGTATCGAGTTCTGACTTGTATTTCTTTAATTGTAATGCGAAGTGTTTATTTTATTTTAATTTTTGTATTCATGACTTAAAATTTAATTTAATAAATCTTGAATAATTATTTGTTTATTTATTTTTAAAATAAAAAATTATCTAATTTCATCATATAATTCATTTTCAGTTAAAATTAAAGTTCTCTATATATTATGAACTAATCACTATTAATAATTTAATCTAAATGATAAATTCCAATTAATCATATAGGCGTGATATAGCCACAAACAGATTGGATGAATAACTGAACAATCATCATAAATTCACTATTTGTAATTTGAGATAAATTCTTCGCCCAATTACGATAATTGCCATCTATATTTAAATATTCCATTTCAGATTAAATTCATCAACTAAGAAAACTATTCCAATTTACACATAAATCATTTGTACTAAACACGGCGTTATATAATTCTTCCTTCATTGCCTCCATCTTAACTTTGTAATCCTCCGATTCATCTTTGGATTCAAATACGAAACTAACCTTAATATTCTTTTCAAAAATTAATTGTTTTCAAACATTTTTAATAATAACGTTGACTTAACTTATCAAAATAATTTTTTTGTAGACGTCGTGGGATAAGACGAGTTGGTAAAGTGTGAATAGTGTGAATTGCGTTTGTGATTTGACATGACACTTTTTTTGAACGATGATCAAACTTGTAAATAATTCGTGTGGAACTTGCCCAACGTTTTGAGTCCCCACGAAAAATAATTAAAGCTCTTTTCATTTCACTTCACTCCCAACCCGCTAAAACCAGTCATCCATGTAATACCAAAACAGTAGTCCTCGAAAGGAGACACGAGCCGAAGCTCTTGTAAAGTTGAGGTATTAGCTTCTCAAATGCGGCCAGCAAATGAGCAGGACACGGGTGACATCGATCCTGGTAAAAGATCCACCATCTATTTAAAAGAAAACTAAAAATTATGGGATTGGAACATGCTGGTAAATCATCGGAAAATTGCTGTAAGTCTTTTCTATAAATGTTGAATAATCTGATAACCTGATTAACTATGAGTAAGATTTATATGGGAGGGCGCGGTAAGAAACCATCCGTAACCATATACAAATATTTTTATTTTTCTTTAGAAATCACGGCACGAAAAATAATTACATATAAAAATCCTCCCTTTTTATTCATTAGACTTTACATTATATATAAATTATAAAAATATAAATATACTCTATTTTAAAGGTGGAAAACAAAAGTGCGAAGAAACAACACATATAAGTTCTAAAAATATGTATATACCTACTTTAAAGATGGAAAACAAAAAGGTGCGGAGAAAAATTATCAGATTAAGAATACCTGGCACATGATGTTTTATGACTTTTATGGTTAAAGAAAGTACCGTAGCATGTTTCTTCATATTCAAATGATGTCTGAAATTTGTGGCACAGTTTACGTGGTCGTGTTCTTTTTTTTGATTTTTTTTCGTTTTAGGAACATTGTTAACGTTCCTTTTTCTTTATTTTATTAGAAACAGCCTCTTGAACTTAAATGGGCGAAATAGAGGTATATCTTTTTATTTTTTACATTTTATTTTTGTTTTAGGAACGTTACTAACGTTACTAAATGAACGTTCCTTTTTCCTTATTTTTTTTTAGGAACAGCCTCTTAAACTTTGAAATTGGGTGAAATGGAGGTATTTCTTTACTTTATTACATTTTATTTTTGTTTTAGAAACATTACTAATGTTTTTTTTTCTCTAGATCGTAATTTGTTCTTTAGTTTATCAATCAATAGATATCAAATATTTCTTTTAAACTTGTGTACTTTGTTAGCAATCTCATTAATTTTGAAAATGATCTGCAGTAGAGTATTGCTAAATATCACCGCTGGTGATTGTCACCTCACCAGAATTAGGGTAGAATTTTGGGCAGAATTAAAAATGACATGAAACTCCGCCCATTAATATTTGCTAATGCTGGTGCGGCCTGCGTTGAGATTTAGCAATTCCCTTTATTTTAACCTAAAATTTCTATTAAAATCCTCATTTTTTAAGCAAAATTTACAATATATCAATTTTATTAAAATTTTGTATAATTTCAAAGAACAACTTTTACTTATAACATAAATGATGGATTGATTAATAAAAAAAAAAAGGTTTATATAGAAGTACATTTGTTGCAATAATTGTACCAATTTATAGGCGATCGGACACTTTTTTCGTTTCGGGTTACGGTACATTCCGCCGAAATCCATTTCACCGAAACCCATTTCGCCGAAGCCATTTCACCGAAGGGACGTTTCACCGAAAGTGTATTTTATCGAATCCAAATGGACATTTCTCCGAAAATGGTAGCGATTAAAATTTTAATAAAAAATATTCATCGCGCAATTTTTTTCCAGGATACTATCATTTTAACATTCAAGTAACTGATATTAATTGTTAAGTAATAAATACATTTATTCACGAAAAGTAAGTAAAAAAAAGACTATCAATATATTATAAAAAACGAGCTAAATTTAATAAACATCAGCTAATTCAAAAATTTTTCTAGAAAACATTTCTTTATGTAATTAGTATAAAAATAATAAACTTACCAAATGAAATAAATAATTTTTCGGCGAAATGTTCATTCGATAAAATGGATTCGGCGAAATGGAATTCGATGAAATGGGTTTCGATAAAATGGTATTACGGCAAAACGTCCTTTCGGCGAAATACCTTTCGGTGAAATATCCCTTTGGCGAAATGGACTTCGGCGAAAAGTCCGGATATCCTTTTTCCGAGCACTGTATATATAGTATTAACTTTACGAAAAGTAATATCTATAGGAGCCATTGCTGCTCCCTCCGCTTATAGCGATAAAAAGCGAGTCTTCAGTATTAAGGCTTAATATAGTCATAAAAAAAATAAACGGTATTAACTGAATAAAAAAATTTGTAATGTTTTATGATACATACTATGAGAACTAAGTATTAAGTTTAAATATAAGAAAAAAATTTAATATTTATTCATTAAATAATTTGCCCATACACGTAATAGCTAAAATGAAATGAAGAAATAGAATCTATAATTTATAAAAAAACTGTACTTTTTAAATTTTAAAACAAAACTATCAAAATTAAAAAAAGTTCTTATATAAAGTTCTAATTCTCAAAAATTCATTATAAATTTCTAATAAAGTTAAATTAAAATTTTCATAATCATCTAAATTTGATGAAATTTCTTTAAATTCTTGAGATCGATAAACCTCTTCAAAATTTATTGCCATAAAATTTAAAACTGGTTTTTTTAAGTCATTATAGTTTGGGACTAAATTAAACATAATTTTTGATACATTTGAGATTGTTAATTCGTCTAAAATCCTAGTTTTTGCTCGTTCTCGAAGATCTAATAAAACATATTGATCCGCTAAACGAAATAATTCTATAGCGATAGAATCATCATTATCCTCATTAGTCCATTGAATTTGATTTGTGTAAAAGTATTCGAGCATGGCAGAAATTGTAATTGGGCTATATGTTGAAATTTGAATCCGATGTTTTATTTGACATGTTGAATTATTAAGTGTTGATTCGGACCAATGACCTGATAACATTTTCTCAAAATATTCGGATCTTTTGGAAAGTATTGAACTACATGCATAGAATTTTTCACCTTGCACATCAAATTCTATGTCAGCCGATTGAAAATTAAATAGCTGATCTTTCCATGCGTCTATAAGATCCTTTGGAATAGGTTCAGGATAATCTGTTTTGCTTTGATTATATTCAATGTTATCAAAATTAGCTCCAATTATCAATTCTCCATTTTCAAGTGAAGATTTTCTAATTGCATAACGATATCCAGGATCTATATTAAAAAAGACAAATTTAACGATTAGAAAAGAAAACTAAGTGTGAAATAGAAACACCAAAGATTACCATTATCAATATGAGTACCAGGGGGTATAGCAAAGCTCCTACTATAAAGTTCAACGATTTGATTATCATTTCTAATTTCTTTAGCGAATAAATTAAAAGTTAATTTCGAACGTTCTCCCCAAATAATTTCATCTTGATTTGCAACTGGCTGCAAATAAAGTCCATAATAGTCATCATCTTCAAGAAGTAAAAATATTCGCCAAAACATATTATTTGTACCAAAAATAGGACTATAATAATCTTCTTCTATTTCAAGCGATTTAAGTAAATTTACTTGGTAAGTTAATTTTGGAGTTATTTGAGACATTTTTTTTTCTTTGGTATTTTTGGATTAATCCAAAAAGGCTCTATATAACAAACATTTTGTGAAGGCTTGTCAATAGAAAAGCAATTTACTAATTTATTCCGTGTTTTATCACTCCATGTTACTTCCGTAAATATATCAATCATATTCCCGGAATTTATAGCCTCAAATCATGAAATTATCCAAGTTCAGTCACGGAAATTTTACGTGAATTACGGATAAAATTTAAACATTAGCCCTGTTCAAAATCCAAGCTCATATTGCATATATATTCAATTTCGAAACATTCGGATCAATTTTTTTAAATGAATTGAACAGGATTATTGTTAAATATCAACCTGATGGTGATTGTCATCTCACCAGAATTAGGATAGAATTTTGGGCAGAATTAAAAATGTCATGAAACTCCGCCCGCACTAATGCTTGATCACCACACCGTGATTTTTGACATTTTCTACAGGAGAAATTTATTAAATTGCTTTTATCTTTCGTAATTTTGATGCAAAGCATTTTAGCTTCGGATAAATTTACCTCGTTCAATAAGTTATAGTAGTAATATTTTATAAACTTAATATAAGTTCTTCTATAAATTAATTCTAATTTCCTTGGCTTAGAGAAAGCAAAGATGGGCTTATTAGTAGTGTGGGCTGTGTTTACCACAAAATTCAAAAAAAAAATTGGACAAATTCAATTTGAACAAACATGAGATGATGAGAAGGAATGTGAGAAAGTTTTACCATCGCTGATGCTGATGCTGATGTGGCTTTCAATGTGGCTTTGCACAGCCTTCTGTAACAAAGCATGATTTTACATATTATTTGACTTTGACTTTAATCATGCAACGATTGCAACATATGTACTAATCTAAGGTAAAGCCACATCATGTATCAAAAAAAGGCCAATATAAATTATACGTTTAAACCTACAGTGAGAGATTTGAGAGTACTAAGCCTCGATGATGATGAAATGATACAAAAAAAAGTTAACGAAATCACAAATTTTTTTTTATTTGTATTAACTTCATTTAATTGGATATATTCGTATCAATTTTTATGAGAGAAAAATAAATATTTCTCTTTTAAAATTACGTCAATTACGGCAATTACGGCAAAAATTCATTTTATTTAACCTGGCAAAAACTCTCTAAATATGGCATATTACAAACAACACAATTAAAGAGAACAAGAATTTATATAAAAGGGAAAACGAGATATTATTTAGTCGTGGAAATTTTTCGATAAGTAAATACGAGTGATATAACAAACAGTACGATAACGTAACGTAAATAAATAATAAACGAATTAATAACGAAAGGTTCTAAAATAGCGATTTTAGTTCACTCTTAGAAATTATTTTTTTTTCTCATATACAAATATAAAAAATGTTTTTTTTTAGAAAAAAAATTCTTATAATAAAAAAAATAACTGCTAAGCAGCGTGTAAAAAATCTCGATCACTGGAAGATAAGGAATGTCGCGTATTCTTATCGTCATCCTTCTGAATTTGCCTCGTTAGAAGAGCCAGTCTTCCATGTTTATCATTCGTTAGGAGGGGTAAGAAAGTAACACGAAAAAATCCGATTCACTGAACACATTCCGGTAGATTTTATACGCTGCTGCCAAGCAATAAAATCTTATCTTCTTTGGTGGTAGTAGTTAATGATTTGATTTTCGGTGCAGGCGGCACGAGCGGTTATGTAAATGCAAATGAAAAGATTATGTGTCATTAATTTTTTTTTTTTTTTTATTTAAGAAATCGGGAGAATTGAGTGTCATTAAATTGTTATGAAAAGAGTCATTAATTTATGTCATGAAAATAATGTTTTGTTATTTTTTTATTAGAAATCGGGAGAATTAAAAAAGTCATTAAATTTATCATTAAATTTTATTTTTTTTTTTTTATAGTTAGAAATCGGGAGAATTTAAAAAAAAATTTTATGAAAAGATTATATTAAATTTTTTTTTTTTTTTTAAATATTTATTTTTTTTTTTTTTTTTTTTTTTTTTTTTTAGAAAAATTAAAAAATTCTGAACACTTTTTATAACAATTCTTACAATTGCATAATATATTTGAAATTGTGTATACGCTTTTCCTAAAGATATTTAACAGTTTAATATCTGTGTCTCAAATTTTTGAATTATTAGACCAGTACTTTTGTGTTATTTTATCATGCAATTGGTTCGAGGATGTAGATTAACGGATTTTACTTTTTTTTAAAAGGAGAGCGTGTTACCGTTATATAATTATTTTACAAACAAAAAGTAATATGATCATAACTTTTCGCAATTTTTATTTGATGTCGGAAAAACTCCATATTACAAATTACACAAATTACACAAACAATGACAAACCAATAAACAAATCTTTTTTTAGACCAAATCCAATTTAGCAATAAATTATGGATTTTAGGAAGTCACCCGAATAACACAAAAATAATATTATTTATACTGTATACATAGTGAAATTCGATATAATTAAACCATCCGTTCCATTAGTAAATTTGTCAAAAATCCGTTATATCAAGAATTTCGTTATATCGAGGTAAATTAATTATGTTATCCGTTCCAGACCCAAATTCCGATATTTACTTACGATCCGATATGTCGAGGTTTCGGTATATAGAATTTCATTGTTTTATTAAAATATTCCAGTTTAAATTAGGTATTGTTCTTCCGTGAGAAAATTAAAAATTTTAATTTAACCTTATTTCTGAAACGATATGGTTTCATGTTTAATATCACGATAAAGCGATAAAGATTATGTTCAACATTTCTATAATTATCTATTGTAAAATTATCTTTGTTAAATGAAATACAAATTTGGTACTCCTCGGCTGTTATATCGTATTATGACGAAATTCTATATTTCGACCTATTATTATTACTTTATATTGTATTGTTTAAATATTATCTATATTTTGATTTATAATCATCTTTTTGATTAATAATATGCAATGTTTACGATTCGGATATTCGTTATCCAGTTTGAAAAAATATGGATGAATTTGGATGAATTTGGATGACAATAAATTCTATTGCCACTAAAAATAATTATATATTTAATTTAATTTGAACATTTTTTTTTATGTACGTGTTTTATAAATCAAAGTTCTGAAATGATACAAATGAAACAGAAATATCCGGTACAACGTTATGTTTACCTCCTTAAATTTTGTATTATTTGGAGATGAAGGAGGAAATTTAAATAATGAACTCGAACATATAACAAGTAATAAATTATGTCCAGGAAAATACTTTTTTAAGAGATAATGACCTTAATTTTGACAAAAGAAAAAATGATGACGCTAAAAATACAAGATAAAATATAAATTCAAATCACAAGATAACATGGAATTAGTAATTTATCATTATAATGGTAATCGTCTAAAATTTATTTATCTTATGATATTGCGTCATTTACTACGATATTATTTTATTACGGGTAAAGATAATATGCGGGCAATTCCTTTATTTTCATCCAGAAAACTATTTAACGTAGACGGTTAAAGAATGTTTTGTAGGTAAGTTCAAGATTCTCTTGAAATTCCGGTAGATTTCTTAGATTTCTTAACAACGAATTTAAAGTAGCCAAACTAAACACAAATCTTTTGAACTTATATCAAAGTTATTACAAATAGTTTTCTTCCTAGTTTAATTATAAGCGTAATTAAAAATTAAAGCTTGTAGACCCACCATTATTGGGGTCGCGTTTAACTCTCCGACAATTACTTCACTGACATCATTTCACCGACAAACGTTTCACCTCACCGACATATATAAAAAATATTTTTACATATACCTTTATATGAAATGAGATTTTTTTTGTTAGTAACACGTATTTCTTAGTTAGATTTAATAAAATACAAAAAAACTACTACTATCATAGAGAAATTGATTTAGATTAATTATAAAAGTACTTTTCACAATAGTTTATTTTTTTTAAATAAATGTATTAATGTTTTGTCGTGATGATTAAGTAACGCGCGAAATTTAAAAATAAAAAAAAAAAAAATATAATAGATATAACTATATGTTATTATATCTACTAACGGAAGTAAGTATCAATACTTACTTATTAGATCTAAACTAAAATCTAAATAAAAAGTTTTTATAATAAAAATATCTCATGTTCAATATTTATTTTTTTTATGTCGGTGAAATAACACTGTCGTGAAATTATTGTCGGTGAAGAACCAAACCCCATTAAGGGTCATTATTACGAGTAGTTCCTCTTTCAAGTTTATTATAAGCAAAATTCTTAATATTTCATTGTTATTCGTTATTGTTACCATGATGGTAAAATAGCAACTGAAAATTAAATGAGATGAGAAGATTACGTTAAGCAGGAATTTATAATAAATCAGCAAATTTGAAACGTTATTTAGTTTCATTGGAAAAAAGCAAGAAATTACTTATTTTTGCCATTTTTTGGGGTTTTGGGTTAATTTTTTAATAAAAATTTTTTATTTAATTTGGCAATTTATTTACTTATTACTGAAATATTACATCTTCGTTATTATAAATCTAAAAAATATTTGCTGTATAAACGAATTATAAATCACGTGTTACAAGTAAATACAAAATATAAAAGGAAATAAGCAGGGTAGTTTGGTGGAAAATTACATGGGTTACAGTCGCTCAATAATGGTCAATTTTCTAATGGATTTCAATTTTCTTGATTTGGATTTTGCAATTCAGTTATTAATTAAACTCATAAATTAATTAACTAAATTTTAATAATTTTAAATTTTTTAAAATAAGATGAATTTAAAATACTAATATTATTTTTTACCTAATTTTTTTTTATTTGTTAGATATCCATGTCTTAATATTTTTGAAACCATACTTCTATATATTAGCATTTGCACGCACCGTGTAAGGAGACTAATTTATTTATTTCTTACGAATCTCAATATTTTATTTTATGTAGGTTTGTGTTACTCAGAAATCCTATGATATTGAGATTAAAGATTCTAGAGTTGCTAACAAATGTGACACTTAATATTGAATTTAAGTCCGATTTTGATCCCACTTCTAATGATAATCCATTTCTTCAGATAAGTTGCTATAATATGGATTAAAAATTATTAATAATGATCCATAAATTTAATAAGAAAAAAACATAATTAATTCATAATAAATTGAATAATTTCATTTGTAACAGTTTTTATCCAACCGGTTTGCGTAAACCAATCCCATAATTTACTAGATTTATTGATATCTATTGGAAGATGTCTTTGTGCATCAGTCTTACGAAACGGGAGTGATTGTTGCAAAAAACTTTTTGCTGTTGAAATTAAAATGAATTTGGCTCTTAAATATTGAAGAGGTGTAAGACGTAAAGAGAGCTTTTTTATAAATTTTCTAAAGGGTTTCTTTTTTTCCAAATGATGTTTGGTGTTATTACATGTTCAAGTATATCCAAATCAAGATTTAATTGTGCAATATAATTTATCAAATCAAAGAATTTCATAGGAGAAGAGTGTTGGTATCATGATTTCTCCTTTACAACAACAGGAATTATAACAAGAATTGTCGTGGCTCTGATTCTTTTACCTCTTTTTTTAAATTAATTTTTTGAATTTGTTTGATTTGTTTTTTGCTTTTTTTTTAGATGTCATGTTTGTTTAAGTTTCATTGGCATGATTCTGTGGGAATGGATCTGTGCTGGACGAACCATCATTAAATGGTGATGATGCTGAGAATGATATTGATGAATCATTTCTTCGCAATAAACTTTTGGATACTTTTCAGATGGTGTGTAGATCTCAGGAGATGATTTGGAAGAAACTTTTTCTTGATAAGAATTTTTACTATTATAGTAGATTTTTAGATGGTGACGTCATTATATATAGGGTATATCCGCCATAATCAGAAATAGTTTTATGAATAAAACCCAAATTATTTTCTATTGAAGATACAGTGAAAGGAATTTAAGACCATTTTTGTTATAAGTCAATGACTGTGATGAGGTTGTGTAAAAGATTCGACGGCCTTAGGTGGCAATAGGAACTTTCATTAATAAATTTGAAGACATTCTTTCGAAAAAATGAAAAACCGAGAATAATTTATTTATTATTTAGGAATTTTTTTTCTTTAGTAGTTAACTATTTATTTTTTTTAAAAAAAAATTTTTTTTTTTTGGTGTTTTTTTAAAGAATGGGTAACTTTTGCACATCGTTTATATATTGGAATTTTCGGAGTTAAGACAAAATTGTATCCAATTGAGCTGATATCTGTTATTACTATACTGTATTTTAATTTGCAATCTATAAAATCACCTTAATTAATTTTTGTGAATATATAGAGGTTTTACTCTATGTAATCACACTTCTTTACTTCTTTATAATCACCAATTTGGATGTGATTATATAGAGGTCCGACTGTATATGTAAATTTGTTACTGATATACCATATATACCTATATATGTTGTAAAGTAAAATAAGTCCAAAGTTTTCTTCGTTTATTAATATTTTAGTGAAAGTATAAGATTGAGTATCGGTAATGTATTAATTCAATACTTCGAATTTTGTAATATTAGTAGATATCGAACATATATCGCGAATAAAATAAAGATTACTCGATTTGTAAAAAAAAGTGAAGTGAAAAAAGATGGAAGAATCCAATCCGAAATTGACAAATAGAGGCATTTGTAACAGATAATCGTTTCAAACATTTCTACACTTCCTTATAGAAACGCTTTAAAAATATAATAATTTAATATACAGTATTTTTGGCACAATACACATATGTAAAACAATATCCATTATTTTCTCATGTAGTTTGATTAGTGAAACAAGAAGATTTATTCCTTACGGAATTTGAAATTTTTCATTTTAAATATACAAGCGTATTGTTTGTCATTCCAAAGATTAAAAATGAATCATTACATTTGGGAAACGCTAAATGCTAAACAGACAATCGGGGATCGGAACGACTTTCAAGATTTACCATTTATGAAACGACCATTACATGTAAACAATTCTTTAAACAATTCATTATACTATGAATGATAGTCCAATATTGGCTTATCAAACGATTAATAATGATCGCTAGCGAAGTCGACGAATGTATAAATATAAATCTTTTTTTTCTCATGAACCTAAATATCCAAAAAACCAATAGCTTGTCGTATGTGTAAATAATTATCATTATTGCATTCGTCAAGTATTATTAACTGAATGCGAAATAAATTATTCATTTAAAATTGTTCACTTTTAACTCTTTTATCAACCTTTTTGTTTCTTATGTATCACTATAATGTAAATACAATCGTTATGTTTCAACATGAACAGACACATATATTTTTTTTATAAATTGTATCTTATCAATTTTTTTTACTTGTTACACACGATGCTCAACAAGTAATCGTGTGTGTAATTAAATTACAAAAGTTTTATTTTAATTGTTGCCATATATAGGAGATAAATATACCATAAATTTTATTTGAGATGATATTTTTGGAATATTTGTTTTTCCTCTTAACCTTGTTTCCTTAAATTTGAAATATTCAACTCCTAAATATGGTATATAAGCAATTAAAGTTACATTTTTGCCTACATTATAAATAGGACCGTAAAAAAAATGCAAACCCCCAATTAAAAACAATTAGTAAAATGTATAATATTTGGTAATTTCGACACGATATACATGATCTATATCGTTGATATTCAATAACATCTACCTGGCCCTTTGGCAGTATCGACATGATATACATGATATCTATATCGTTGATATTCAATAACATCTACCTGTCCCTTTGGTAGTTTCGACAGATTACACGACATCTATATCGTTAATATCCAATCGCCTAAAATCTAACACCAAATTGTTACTAATAGTATTATAATCTCCACGATTTGAGGCTAAATTCCGGATTAACATTTATATTTGCGGAATACATTTACGGTTTAAAATAAAATTTGTTCTTACTTGAGGTCTTTTTTTCAAGAATTTTCACAAATGTTCTTCCAATTTGGTATAAATTTATTCGCTATCTATCTTTGTAAATATTGTAAAATTTAGTATAGAGAAATACTGTAGTATGTAGAATTAAGTCCATCTTACCCTATAAAGAAGAATTCTACAATAACTCCGATAATGATCTTAAAGACTTAGTTATGTTCGTAGTTTGATTTTACAATATTTCTAAAGTTATTTGAGACGTAAATAAAATACATGCATATTCTCTCATATCGTTAGCCAATAAATCGAACCAAAGCGATGAACATATTCATAACCATTTCCTAATTTTGCGAAATTGATTCTGCTCGACGGTATCACGATGCAATCACGAATCATTTTTTAATTATAAAAAAATCACGTGATGCCGGATAAATCACTTACTAAATTGCCGATAATACAGCAGTTATACAGCATATTTCAGGAAATTTATTTAGCCGACCTCATTGCGAAAATTCTGTGACAAATCAACCTGCATATTAATATTGTTCATTTGTTTTTGTACTATCATTAATTAATGTACAAAAAACTGAATTTAGAAACAATGAACAAAAACATATAAATGACAGTGGAACAGAAATTATAATTTAACTTATTTTATACAACAGGGTATGCTGACTTAATAAATTTTTGTTTATTCAAATTACATTTTTGTTTGTGCGTGCAAAACTTAGATTTCACGCGGGGTATAAAAAATTTGAATAAAACAATCGTTATTTTTTTTTTTATTTATTTGATGGTAAAATTTATTTATCTATTTGGTAAATATTTTCTGACATGTTCGAGTCCTAAACAAATTTTGTGACACGTTAATTTGAATACCCGATAGTAAATATGAACACATCGCTTATTACACAGCATTATCGTTTCCTTATCATTCTAGTTTTGTTTCAAGGAAAAATGACTTAAACTTCTAGATTTCTCAGTTGAACATTTGTTTACTCATTCTGAATTTTAATTTGAATCTAATACAAAGAAGTTGTGAAAAGAAATATTGGAGAAAAAACTTGTACCACAACCAAAATAAAATTCAAGTTAACTTGCTTAGAAAATGAATTCTTTCTGCTCTCGGTAAAAAGAACAAAAGAAAAAAAATCATATGACTTATTACCTTTGCCAGTGCATGAACATCAACAGGAAATAAAAAAAGAGCTGAAATTCCTTTAAATTATTCAAGAAGAGGAATGAAAAAAAAACTTTAATATAATAAAATTGAATTTAAACAAAAATATATATACAGTATATGAACCTGCGGTAAGGATTTCAATTTATTTAAAAAATGGGATTTTTTAAGTGGTAAATGTAATAAAACGTCTATACATGAGGTGATGAGGGTGTCCAGGGTGATTTTCAACGAAGTTTCCGCAAATTCGCGATTGGTTGAAATTAACATAATTTCGGCCTAATTTCTAGTAAGGCGCCATAATTTTAGCCGGGAATTATTTTGGCAGAATTTCAGCAAAATCATAATCACATGGTTATCCAGCCATCCAATCAAATTTAAATATCGTGAAAATCGTGTCAAAAATCGCGCCACCCAAAAAATTAGCCGTATCAGTTATGGAAAATAAAATACAGGAAATAGTATATAACCGATTATATGCTAACATAAATGATCTCATACATTTTTCTGTTTCATCTCCCAAACTTTCACAATTTATTTATCATCAATCCTGATAAAATTTAGAAATATTGTAAAGTTACGTACATAACTCAATAATTTCTATTATGAATACCTGTAACGTAAAATATCCAAAACACAAAAAAATTTGCAACCAAATCAATGTAATCGGTGCAACTTTATAACTCATGACAGGAATTAACTGTGATTTGTGGTGATAGATCTATCTTATCGTACTGATGATAAACGTGTTGTTCGTTTTGCTATATAAATCTGTCTCTCCCAACTTGTTTTTTTTTTCTTTTAAAAACAAAATTTTAAATTTTTTTTTAAATCTTCCAACATTCATCATTCCATCATTTAAGTCATTATAAGTTTATCCGTCACTTAAACTCATCCGCATTTAACTATTCATTCATTTGTTACAATAAAAACTGTTATCTGAACTCATTATTCATTATTGTATACTCATCCTGTCCGTTACTTAATAAGTAATTTTTACACATAAATATGCTATATATCCATAATTATTCTTTTTTTACGCATACGCGCATAGAATATGTCTATAATAATATTTAACGTAGCTCTCCTTTAATAGTTAGATCGCAAAAATAAAGTTCATTTGTTGTGCGTTAATATTATATTATCCTTATTGTTTTATTTTTAATTATATTTATAGAAGTATAAACAAATTTAAATTATAAATAACGAAATTTTAATTAATTTTTGAATATTAAAACAATAATCATTCCAAGTAGTTTGTGGAAAATATTATTAATTTTTGAATTCTTCAATATACATGTATTATTTATTTGTTATTATTTGTACGTCATGCCTTCTTTACCAGTGTATTAAAGGATAATAAATCATCGTTAAGAAATCTTTTACGACTATAATAATTTATAGTAACTTTTACGGGTTATTTGATTTGTCAAATTCTTAACCAATCATGCATTAACTCGTGTAACGAAAAATGGTTGTCTTATTTGTATTGTTAGGAAATTTCGGTATCATCAGAGCGATAATGTTGTTTTCTAAGGACGCGATTCACGAAAATTATATAATTTCAAAAATTCTAAATCAACTCCAATATTTGGATATCCATAACAAATTAATTTTACAAATTACTACAGTCAACGCTTGTTATAGTGAAGCTCGTTATAGTAAATTTGGCTTATAATGAACTTTTTTTATTCTCCCAGTTCATTTGCTAATAAATCTAATAAAATCACGAATCTCGATATTAGATATAATAAATTTTTAAAAAATTTTACGTCGAAATCGATGTGACGTTCTGCAATCCCGTGACATTGGTTTCCAATTAATCGTAATGAAACGCTACGTCATTTGATCATCGATATATGAGCGCATTTTTTGATAGACATTAATTATGTAAAGAGATAGGACGCAATAGTTGGAAAACTCCATTACACGTAAGTCGACTAAAATAGGGCGTTTCGTTTCCGAATTTCTCTCGTGAAAATTATTGGATAGAAATATTGGATTTTCTTTTACACCTGATGATTACGTGTAAATCACGAGTATTTTTCGCTATGCTTCGGACAATTATTATTATGATTATTAGTATATAATTATTTTAAAGAAAATATTTTATTTTATTGATTTGGTTTCATTTTATATTATAAAGTTTGGTATATTAAATGCACAAAAATTTATTTATTTATTTATTCATTTATTAATCATAACGAATATACAAATATTCCTCAAATGTAATTTTAAAATTTTCAATTACACCTTCATTTTTATATTTTTCTTTGTATCCCTTGTTAGTATGGAAAGTGCTGGTCGATCTTTTCACTTCTCCAAAAACTCTTCCAAACTTCTTGGAGAAAATCTAAAATTATTAAAAATCTAATCTCTTTTAGATCTAATTAATATATCAAATAACTTAACTCTTATAGTATTTAATTTAAAAATTATTAATAATGACTGCAATTTTTGACAATTCAGTAAATATTCATCTGATGGTATATAATGCTAATGATAAATATTCAATTAAATGGCAGTACTTGCAAATATTACAAATAAAAATAAGAGAATCTTCAGAAAAATTATCCTCATAATCAACAAAATCTTGGTTATTAAGCAAAATTTCTTTGATATCCCCTCCGCTATTTTAATAATATAAATACATATTTAATTTAATATCAAGGTTAGGGATATATTCATTTCGATTTGCTATATATAAATAAATACCATTAAATAAACGACTTCCTCATATATTAATATAATTAACGAGCCATTGAAATATCTACAGCTTCATCCTCATTATAAATCATATGAGTATTCGCTTACTTTACAAAAAAAATTCTGGCAAAAACTATCATTTTTCTAGTTTATATTCCAAAAAAAACTCAGATACGTAATCATTTTTCTGATAAATTTTTATAGGGTTACTTATAACACTCCTTTAAACAATAATGTATAGTTGTATGAGTAAACATGTAAAAAGTATACTTTGAAATATTGTTGATGTCAGTTCTTTTGTCGTTTATAAATATAAACAAAAGATTAATTAGGGTAGGCAGAAGGTGTATATGTATAAGTAATATGATGATAATTAATGCAAAATTAATAAACAAAAACAATGTCCCTAAATGACAATTGACCAAATTCACTCCAAATCCGATGTGAATAAAGTATTGCACTTCCAATGGCAAATACGATCAGACACAAATAAAGGATTTATGACGATATATAACAATAAAAATCAATGGGTTAGGTGTATATGACAATAATTAACAATGAGATAACCAAAGATATAAATAATAATAAAAAGTGTTTTTATTTAATATCGGTAAATATCTTATTGACTTGGATACCTATCTAATTACATTGAAAAACATCGCGTCTATTTATAAGTAAAAACACTAAACTAAAAATGTTTAAAATGTTTGATATGTGCCATATATACCATATGTATAATATGTGCAATATATTTAATATATTTAATATATCAAACATTTCGAACATAGATCCTCCCGTTGATCATCCAACAATAATTTTTTATTTTTTATTTTATTTTATTTAAGAGAGGAGTAACCAAAAGAAAAAAATTACATAATAGGAATATACAACTACTAGTAGTGAATAATTACACTATTAAGATATTGTGGTTATTAATCCCATTTCTAGGACCTCACCCTCCGGGAAGAACTACTCTAACAGTAAAACTACGCTACTGATAAGGATCATCATCCAACAATTAATCGTCCCGGAAATTACCATTGATCAACAGTTATATCACGTGACTTCGTCACATTGTTTTTCATCGTAACAATATCTACAGCTTCATCCTCATTATAAATCATATGAGTATTCGTCTAATTTATTTGACGACTTCATCCTCATTATAAATCATATGAGTATCTCGTCTAATTTATTTGACGGCTTCATCCTCATTATAAATCATATGAGTATTCGTCTAATTTATTTGACGGCTTCATCCTCATTATAAATCATATGAGTATTCGTCTCATAAAAAACACATTTTCTGAAAAATTTTTTATAGGGTTACTCCTTTAAATAATAATGTATAGTTGTGCAGGTAGCTATAAATCATATGAGTATTCGTTTAATTTATTTACTACGTTACTTTCAAATGATTAACTACTTTGCTAATATGATGAATACTTCCTCATACTTTCTCGTATGAATCTTCATCAAATTCTCTTCAAATTTAAATTCATCATTCCATCCAAAATAATTTTTTGTATATCATTTTTCTAGTTTTTATTCCGAAGAAACTCAGACACGTGATCATTTTTCTGAAAGATTTTTTATAAGATTTACAAATTTTTCCTAATTCACAAAATACAAGTGAGGGTCTGGTTTTTATTAGATGATAGCTGATCTGCTGTAGCGCTATACTTTCTTTGATTGTATTATAGTTTTACTTAGACTTCTGCCTGCTTGACATAAAATAAATTTCCTAATTCACAAAGGTAGTAGGGATTAATTATGGTGTACAGACTAATTCTATGAGTACTAATTCCAGTCGTGGATAGTCGTGGATATAGCTTCTGAGATGTTCAGTGTTTATCACGTCGAGATATTGTACTCTTGAACATTTACTTAACAAGAGTTGGTAAATTTCTCGTCATTTTATATTATTAGGTAAAAACGTTAACAATTTTATGATAACGCTAAGGATTTCGTCATAAATGTACCAAAGTTTATTTATTATTGAACATGAATGTGGAGTATTTAAAATTTTAAATCATCTTGAAAATTTTTATCATATTTTTATCAAGGTTGGCGATTTCTAACGACTGGCGTAGTGCCTTTAAATATCTAAAAACCAATACAATTATCCAATCATTCGTATGACAATCACATAACTACATATATTGTGCATATATTAAAAAAATAGATGCGCCATAATTCCTTATTGGAAAAGATCCACTTTTTATGAAAGAATTTTTTTACCCGTGATGCATAACCTATCACCTCGATTAATTTACTATTTTGGTATCACTTTTATAAATATGCCGGAACATCCGAGATAGAATGTTAGAAATAAAAATAGCCCCTGACTTCTCACGTAGGATCTGCAAACCTTATTTTAATAATAGTTCATGTGATTCATGTGATATTTGATACTCCCTTAAAAAAAACTTGTTAATTGTTAATTTTAAAAATAATCAAGTATAATGGCGGGTATGTTAGTGCAGAAAAATTACTAACTATTGTATTGCCCACGTCGAAATTTTAAATAAAGAAATCTTAAAATCTCAAGAGTGATTCGTAAATTTTGTGATCATATCAGTTATCACCAATATATAACGTTTATTTGAATATGATTCTTATTCATACAATGAAATTACGCAAAAGGAATAATGAATAGGATTAAAGAAATTTTTATTTCAATGACATAAACACATGTGAAAAATATAATCTTACAAGAATTTATACAATTAAAAATGTCAATAAGAACTTTCGAAATCTAATTTAAGTAAGGGTTTACTTGATTCAAAATGAATATTTTATTAATAATTCTTTTAAAAGATTACATTTTGGAAATCACAAATGCATGTTGGCGCTTCAAAATTGGTCATCTGTCATCTTTTCTTTTAAAAAAAAATCATCGTATCTTGTCAAGAAAAATATGACCGAATCTAGTTAATTCATTTTTTTTTTTTTTTTTCACAAAATATTTGTAGTGTGATTATATCATGAAGTCTTAGATTATTTCACTCCAATACGCAAAGATTTTTAAGTGATTTTTTACCGATCGTCAATTAATTTAAGTGACTTATTGCCCGGCCCGCAGTCGGCTGCAGTGATTAACATAATGAATAATTTCGTAATCCATTTCTTAATATCTTAGGAAATTTTTAATTAACCTTCATATTTTCTTATATGACATACTCTCTAAACTTCTAAATCCTTTTCCTTAAGTTCTATATAATTTTGTAAAATTCACGTTCAAAAAGTAATTAAAGTTTGGATCGCTGCAATCATTTCCGCAGTAAATAAACTTTTCGTTATTAAAGCATATAGATGATCATAGAGTATTCATATTTTCCATGCATATACTACATCTCACGAAAACGTCATTGATAATTTTCATAATTGTGTATATGTTTTAGTTCATAATTATACAGAGCCGATATTTTTTTATATAAAATTCTAGTAATAATAAAAAAAAAATGCTTAATTATTTTTACGCATTTTTGAATTTCTGAATTATTCATGTTCCATTCATTTCATAGTTGCCTAACAATTTATTAATTAGATATAAAAGAACATATACCCGCTTTTTTTCTGCTTTCGTTATCATAAATAATGGCGACGGATGTTATATGCTACATATTAGTTACTAAATACCTCAATTTGCGAACGTAAAAAATGTAGACACATCATTTGAGGCATCTTCGACTTTTAATGGAGGATGAATTTTTCAAGAGATCAAATATTTGGATAATTTAATAATAATGTTTTTATTATTCTAACCGAAGTTTTATTTATATTATTTTATAATAACACGTATAATAAATAAAAAAACTAAATTTTTTTTTTTTAAGACAAATTGAACGACTCTACGACTGAACATTTTCTTTCACAAAAGAATTTCAATGAGTATTTTAGTATGTAATATATTTTCAATAAAGAAATTTTATATGTTTCAAACCCCATCGAATAGAAATTGTGAGTTACAGCTTTCGATCTGTTAGAAAATCAAATTAAATTTTTTGAAATTGATGTAGCTTCAGTTGTGGTGATAAATCAATGACGTACTTCTATTCAATAAAAATTTCTTGATGAAATGGATCATCACGTTATCAGTATAAGTTATGTATGTAACATGATTACGTGAACTTAAAAATCACGACGCCTTTCTCCTTTTAAATTTTACAATTTTTCTTTTGTTATTTATTATACTCACAAAAAATGACGAGGATTACTTGAACGAAATTTTGAATATTTTTAAGACGACAAAATTACTTCACATTCGTGCTTATTAAACTACAATTTCAGTGAGGATTTTATGTATGAAGAAGTGTTCTGAATTTTAATAATCGCACATTCAATACAAAATTTATGTAATATCTGTCACGTTGTAGTTCGAATATTGATTCCAAATTTTTTTTTCGATTATCTCATGTATGTTATAATATACAATCACTCACTGAAAATAGTGTCATTTGAATGGATTACCAGCATTTATTTCTGCTCAGAAAAAACTTTTAATGTATTGGTATAGCTGTTCACAATTACAAATTTTAAAAATTAGTAGTGCACGTCCTAAATGTAAGATATAGAGCTCTTTGAGTATAGAAAAACAATATTGTGAAGTAATATTATTACTTACATATACAGTACATTAAATTCCAAGATAAATACGCGCGTATAAATTTTAGAACTTCGCGTTCTTGATGTAATTCTTTTTTTAACGTTCATAATCAGACGTTACAGTTCCTACGCACGGAAGTTATACATAATCATAATAAATTTAATAAAAATTATTCAGCGAGAGCGTCTTCCTGTATCTTTTTTAAGAATAAATTTTAAATTAATACATAATTTATATTATTATGATAAGTATTTTAAGTTAATGACACCTACTTTATCAAAAAATTGATTGTTTTCGTTTTAAACTCTTCATTGGTGATCTTTGGTTTCTTATGATGGACTGTTTCATTTTCACTATGGGTACCCTCAGAGGAAAACGTGAATATTTCTTTAAACGAATAAGACATCCTACATGAAAAGCTCTAGAAGAATCCGTCATAAAGTGTTTGATATGATTGATGGACGAATAAATTCCTAGTTGACGGCATTATAGTTTCATGAGGTCTTTTAATTGTTGTTGCAGCGCTTTTTTTTCTTTTAGATATTCAATCAACTGAGCAATTTCAAGATCATTTTCAATATCACATCTATGTCTTCCGACAAAGTGCGTGTGTAATGAAAATTTTGTTTTACTATTCATTTATTATAACTTTATCATGGCGTAGTAATTTTTGTACACGTGTGATTTTAACTAATAAAAAATTTTTTTTTTGTGATCCTGATGTGATCACGGGATTTAAGCTTTTATTAAACTTTTCACTCACAGTCACATGTAAACTTATTTATTACTTTCTCGCGGGCAAAAGAGTTCTTTTGTGTAAAAAAACCTAAAAAAAGATGTCGGATACCAATTCTAGAACGCCAACATGCATTGGAATTTCTAATCCAAATGTAATATACTTTATTTTTTTTTGTTTGTCCATTTAGAACTTAAAAAGATTTTGTGTTACAAAATTCTTTTATATGTTTCACACATGTTTATCATAATATAATTTGATTTAATAATATAAAAAAGTATAATATACATATAATAAAAAAAGAAAAATATACATATATTTTTTTTTTAATTGTTTTTTTTAATTATTCTTTTTACAGAAAAGAAGAAAGGAAATTCAGAGAGTTACCATACGGATTGTCCGCTCGTTTTGTTATTATGGGCTAGGCCCTGTATATCAAAGATCTGCTAATTTTAAAAAAATTTTGTTTTCTACTCTCATATTTTTTTTTTATTGGTTATTATGTTAAAATTATATTGTTATTTTAAAAATTATTCAATTTTTTTAACAAACTCCGTGTGAATTTCTTGAAAAATATATTATATTCTTAAAAAAAGATTATTAGATTGAAAATCCCTATATTTTCATTACTTGTGTAGTTGTGTTCATGTTTATTTACAGGAGATAAAAAATGTTTCAATTGTTTCATGTTAAGATGATAAGTCAAACTGTATTTTTTTTTTCTTTAGAGAAAGGTTATATTACATGTATGTTAACGCAACAATGTCTAATCCTATCTATATATAGTGCATCACACAAATATAATTTTTTTGACCATATGGGCTCACTTTATGATCGACATTCCGATCATATATCATAGTCAATTAAAAATATTCAGGTCAAACTAATGATGCCGGCCAGGATTACATTTATAATCACGTGATATATTTTATCAATTATGAGATTACATGATGTCATCTAATCAAATTTCTGACATCATATACGGCAAAGTGTTCGAAAAGATCTTCCTTTCCATGATATACATCGAACATTATCACTTTGACCTGAGTCTGTCGTCAACCTTCCCAAACAACACGACATCAACCCCTAAATCAAGAATCTCCGCGCGTTACATAACTCCTACTATATCAGATATAGATGATAATTTGACCTAATTGCATCATTAGTGTACAACCTACCAATACCTTTTATTGCGTTTTTCAATTCAAACAAAATTAGACAACTCAACAAATCAATATTACTTATCGTACGTTCACATACAATGATTCTTTAGCACGACAAGCAATATTATCACCCATTCTTTACTAGTTCCCCTACTTCTATTGTTAATTTTTAATTAAAATATTACTTTTACCAATTTTCTTTATAGAATTATTTAATATTACTAATAGATTACAAGATTTTAACCAATTAGAATTTTATGTCGTGGCTTTTTTAAAAAGAAATGACAAACTTACCAAACCAAGATGGGATACAGCTGGCATTTCACTTCCCCTAGCGTTCATACTGTGGTTCATTAGAACAATGGCAAACGTTTTCGATTTTTACGATGTCTTAAATTTAATCACGTGACAATTTGTACAGATTCTCAATCAACATACAAACGTATACAGTAACAACCTGGAGTAGTGCTTCGATCCGGATGGGTTTTTAACGGATCAATCCACGGTTTACTACGGTTTGGCATCGGTTTATTTGAGTCGGAGCTATAAGTATGGCCAAAATTGATAAAATTTGTAGGAGAATAATTTTTTAAAATCTGACAAAAATTATAGTTTGACAGAAGCACTAACCTGGAGTCTTGGATAATCCTAAATTAACCCAAGACGGCTCCAACAACCAATAACTGTCTGTTATGCCAAGGTATCAAATATTTTGTTAAATCTCTTCAATTACATGTATCACTGCTAAAAGTTAAGGCTCATTCTAACGATCATGCCGATGTTTTAAGTTGCATTTAGTACCATTATTAGAAAAAAAGAGATCCATTTTAGATTTTTTTTTCTTCTTGTAGAAGCTAATTCGTGCAAGGATAATTAACTTTTTCGGAACCATAACTGAAATTACTCTCTCCCGCTAAAAACCCTATCCTTTTAGAGGACGATATAGATCATTTTTTAAATGATGGCTAATGAAATATGGACATGTAACTGAAGTAAAACCTTTTCAAATGTTCATGATAGAAGCTTATAAAATTAATTATAATGTTGGGACTGATGAATTGAATGATTATTATACTTCATGTAAAACTCTTACTAAATATTTAAATTTTATGAAGGATTATTTAGATAGACTTATGAAAGATCAAATATTTACGCTAGCGTGGATGGTCAATTTACTCGTTATAAAATGACCATTAATGATTATTGTAATTTTTAGTGAGTGGGAAACCAAATAACAATAACAATTTTAAAAAAATTTGTTTACTATGTATATTATATTAAGGGAATTAGAAGACAGTAACATTTGATCATGAATCAGGACGGTGAGGTGGAATAGGAATAGTCGATTGACTTGAGTTGCGTGTTTTGTTATTCCTAGCTCGATGTTTGTATGATTTCTTTTTCTTTTTAGTTATCCCATCACAATGTGTTTTTCAGATCAGTTGGTAAAGTTGTGAATTAAATGAAGAAATTCGATTAAAATTTGTTTGTCGCAGTGTATTTATTCGTATATTGTTGAATTGGCTAATTCCACTGGTATTAGTTGGTGAATAATTAGGTAGATCGGATGAGATAAAGAGGTGACTTGCGTGAATAACCTTAACGTAGCTAAAACTTGCTCTAGAAAGTATGTTAATGTGTTTGTATTATATATGAGATAATAGAACTTTTGAGGTTTGTTCCGTTAAGATGAGTTGTAGCGCCTGATCCATCGAATCACAGGAGCCCAAATGTGAATTCGTGTCTTCATTGTTGAGCAGACGGAGCAGAGGATAAGTCGGGATGGGTATAAAAAAGGGTAGTGTTTTTGTAATATATCGCCACATGGAAGAATATGATTAAAACTCTTGATTTATAGGCAATTTTTTTAGTTTTGAAAGGACACACATATCCAAAGTGTTGTTATGTTTGATCCAATCCTGTGTGGGCGGCCAGTGTATTTCCCTATAAAAAAAGTAGATACGTTTTTTATACTGAAAGATGCGTTTTGTATACTGAGATACGTCTAGATACAGTACGTCTAGATACGTTTTGAGATACGGAAAAATGCACAATTCCGTATCTTGCAAGACACGTTTTGTATACGGAGACACCGAAATAACGTATCATGTGAGATACGGAATTGTGCATTTTTCCGTATCTCTCAGTATACAAAACGTATCTCTCAGTATAAAAAAAACGTATCTACTTTTTTTATAGGGTTTCCGTCATCGAATGACGGAATGATTACTGGAAATTTGTGATCGCTTTGTTGTGTAAAAAAGTGTCCTTCGTACGTATACGCTTCACTAATTCTTGTTCCAAATTTCCTAATATCTCTATCGATCGGTCCTATATAAACGTCATTAACGAATTAGAGACGAATTTCGGGTTAATCAAAATTCGAGGCGTGTCTAAACCTTCTTTGGCCAGAACATCAACCATTTCGTTGTAAGTGTTGCCTGAGTGTGCTTTGATCTTATGGAAAATGATATTTAAGTTACGTTGAGTTTATAATTGTTAATATAATTTTAAGATATCTACGTTCCGAAAGCAATTGGTTAGAAGTGTTGTAGTATGTTGAAATAACGTTCTGTAAGTCGGTATAGATGTTGACTGTACTATTCTCGGGACATGTCATAATGGCCGTTAAAACTGCATATCCTTAGACGACGGAGAAAATGTAGTACTACTTTTGAAAGTAAGACTGTAAGAGGTGGTGTTGACTGGTCTTCTGCCCAACCAAAACCTATACATGTTGTGGTGTTCGACTCCTTATTATATTTTCGTAAAGAACCGTCTGTATATAATTTAAGTCTTTCTATATGTCCGCATAAAAGCTGTATAGTATCCGCATCAAAAATATGATGAGATAGCTTGATTGGCGGTGGAAATGTTGTTAAGATCAGTTGTTAAAAACGTTATATTTTGAACGTATGGATTTGTTGTTAAATGTTGGATGTTGGAAAGATACTACGTTTTGATATTGAATTAAAATTAGGTTTGTATTTACTAGAGTGAATTGAATATTTGATTAATTAATTAGTACAATTCATAAGGACACATTTTGCCGTATGTCGTATGTGAATTACATCCTAAGTAAGGAATTAAAATAGGATGTGGTGTGAATCCTTGAAAATTATCGTCTGGCTGAGTATAAGGTATAAAATGTTCCTATACGTGATCAATATTTTCATAGGATTGTTAACTTGTCCAATAGTTTTTCCATAGAGTTCTTTGTTGGTGATTGCGTCCCAGTAAATAGTCCATTCGTTATTTGGGCGATGATAGTAACTAAGCGTGATTTTTGATGCCTTATAATACAAATAATTGATAGATGGTGACGTTAAAGATATGGTTAATCTGCGATTTTTGTGGCGTCAAAATACCGTCGGATTCAATTTGCGAAATCAGTTTGGTTTACGACCTTTAAATTTGTGTTGAGGAAGATCACGAATATAATTCCATGTCCTCCGTCTATCGTGGTAATTTGGCCTTTAAACATTATATGTTTTTTTCTAAGTGAAGTAATTTCTTGTTTTGTAAGATTCGGTATATGATAGATAATGGGGTATTACTTCCTGTTATAGGATAAGAAAGTAATGTTAAATTTGTTGTATAATACTAATTCTTTAGTTAAAAGTGACGCTTTCCCTTTAGAACCATTAAATCGTTCAGTGTTGGGAAATGTGGTAACCAGTATTCATATTGGGTTGTAAGATTTTTTTGTAACCTATAATTTTAAACATTCTTGAATTGAAAGCACGTTAGTAATGGCGCAAACGCGCAATATGCGTAAAATTGGTTATAGAAAAAATCGTTGATACAAGGGGATAATTTGTTATGTATGATATTATCGTATGTAGAATGTATGATATTGTCGTATGTAGATTTAGGCAATGATAAATTGTGTAAATAATACTTTTAGAGGAGAGAGAAGGTTGTTGCATTGAGTTTGAGACAGAATGATGAATTGGTTAATATATTCTAATTTAGGGATAATGACTTTGTTAATGATATAAGTGTGTAATATGTTTATTTTGTTTGACAATTTGTCTTAGTTTACGCAATGTCGGGCCATGAGTATGGAAAGCATTGATATAAATTCCTAAGATTCTTTTACTCGAGGAGCGTGTTGCTGTAGTAACTTTAATTGATTTTTAATGAGTGACCTGTAAGGTAATTTCTTTGTTGCATCTTTTCTTGTCGTTTGTTAAAATTTCGTATTTATCATGATTGATGGTGATATTAGCCAGTCCGTAGAATTCGTTCGCCAATTTCAATTTCTCTAAACTAGGCGCGAACCAACTGGTATCGTCCAAATATCCTACTACTGATGTGTTAAAGTTGATTTGTTGGTCTGAGTTTTGATTATGAATATCATTAATTTTTGTCAAGTTGTTGGTCAGAAGATTCATTAATTTAGCAAACATTGGATCATAATAACAGATCCATATAATTGGACTTATAACTTCGCCTTAATCGATACCCTGTAAAACATCGTATGATTTTCGTTGATGAAATTTAAGTACGTCTTCTAAGAACAGGTTTTAAGTGTATCTTTAATTTTAGATTTCCAATGTGGGTATTTATTTTGTTCGTTTTGATTACGTCTAAATCTATGTTGAAATCTCCCATTATGGTGATTTTGTATTTGTTTTGTTTCTTGTTTTGATAGTATTTTCACTATAGTTGTAAAGTTCAATAGTTAAGTCTTAATCTTTGCCGATAAATATACGTTAATTAATCTAATGTGTTTTGTGTATTTAAACATAGATCAATCGTTAACACTCTTCCTTTGTAACGAGTTGTTTTAATAATATGTTTGGAAAGTAAATTTGATACGACTACTGCGATCTACGACTTCTGATCCTATAGTCGAGCCGTTTACGTCGTAATATTATATATACGGACTTTGTCGTTATTATCTTCAATGGTCGTATGTATAGGTAATTGATGTGTACCATAGTATGTTTTTCGTGTTTGTTTTGGTATCCTAATTCTGTTAATGTAAGTATGTCGAATTTCTCAATATTATAAAATGATAGGATATCGTTTAATTTTGAGCGATATCCTTGTTGTATGTTGATGGTGCCTATTTAATGTAATCATTAAAATGTAAAGAAATATTATTGTGTTTTTCTATTGTGGATGTATTATTGTATTTGTCTCGTAAGAAGAGTTATTGTTGTTAATTTAATTTAATATATTAATGTCATCGATATATCTATTGGGTGCTTGTAGTGTAATTTTCTATATGGTAAGAAGATTGGGGTTGTTCGTATAATGAAAAAAGAGTTAAGTGAAGGTATATTTTGAGTATATGAAGTATTTAAAGAATGAGCATTCTATGTTGATGATTGATCAGTAAATACTGTATTTTTCATAACCTTTCTTTTTGATTCTTTTTGTTGATGATGTGTTATATGAGTGAAGGGAGTGTACCTAGCGCATTTTTGTCCAGCTAGTGAGCCGGTGAATGGTTGAGTTGAATCATTAAAGAGGTATCAAAATCGTCATTGATAATTAATTCATTATTATATCCCATTGAGTGACTTGTACTAGCTTGTTCGTATTATCAGTAGCGTCTTCTAGATCGCTAACTAAGGCGTTGTTACATTCGATGAATCGTTTAGTTTTATGATTTTTGGGTGTTTGATAGATTGTCGTTGTTCGTTAAGTGGCGTAGTATCATTAGTTGTTACAGTTCCAATTTGAACTGAAGTTGGTATTTTTGGACGTATAGTACGGGTTGATTTATCAGAACCTGGTACACTGTCGTTGTCCTTTTCAACATCAACAATATCAGTCGTTTGTGTAGCCTCCGATATATGATTCGTTGATAATATATGATAGCATTTCTTTGTTCGTCTTGACGTCCATTTTGATTTCATTGTTTTCCTGTTAAAATAGATCGTGTAATGGTACTTAAATTGTGGACTATTTCACCTAATTTATTGATCATAGATTCTTGATTCTTTATGACTTTTTCTTGATTTTGTGACGGTTATAGTCAATTCCTTTAGTTTATATTCCATATCTTGGATTCTATTCTGTATCTGACTCATATTATCGTTATGTATGGATACAGTATGTCCTAACGTGTTATATAATTTTGATCGTAATATTCATTTTTATCCAGCGGATAATCCCATTATTCTTCTTGGGTTTATTATTTTGAGATGTGTAACGTGTTTTGTTAACGTCTTCGTCTAATTGAGGAATAAAAAAACCTAAATGTAGGTATTTTTAATGTTTTAACAATATTTCAGCGTTGTTATATGTAACTCTTGTAATTTTTAATTAGGCGTTGATAATGTTAAAAATAATTTATATTTCAATTTGTAACTTGTATAATTAGTAAAATTCTTTACAACTTTATTGTTTATTCAAAATAAAAACATTATCAAATATAAACAACTGGTTTCCATTTTTTGTATTCTGTTTAATTGATCCTGCTAATGCATTCTTTTTTTACGTAGTGGATCTATATTTCTATATTTTCAAGATCTTTTTGATTTTTTACCTTACGTTACTTGCACTTTAATTCATTTATTATTTCCAATCTTGAATATTTATATTACTAGCTTTTGATAATTTATATGCTATTAAAAACCTTTTAACCCAGTTCGAAAGTTTGGATCTCCATTTTTAATATAACTATATCTTTTAAATAAGTGCATCAGGATTATCATCATCACCAGATGACGAAAAAAATTTTAACTCGATTCTGAGGTCGTGAATACTGAATACACTTATACACACCCCTGTTTTTATTATATTTAACTGGTTAAGTTACCGATTACTCATTAATTTATCCAAATTTTAACGATATTTAGGACTGAGTTCGGGATGAATTAACTTTAATTATTTTTTTATTTTAAAAATACCTATCATCTTTTGATACTAGTGAAGAACTAGTATCAGTACTAATTAACAATAATAAACTTTCAACTTTTCGCACAGATTCATGAATATACATTGATAATACTATGTATATATATAATTATTGTACCTTGCTCATAATTCCCAATTTCCCATCACAATCATCGTCAATAATTAGAACTAACTTTTTCAAGTTTTGACAACTTTTCAAATTCAACAAAATGAACCTTTGTTGATGATGGTACCTGCATTTTCAATTTCCTCAATAATATTTGCTTTTTACCGGAAAATAAGCGATAATGCCTCAATTAGTGGGCATTTTTTACACACACTACTAATTAATAACAGGGTATTTTTGGTGAAGTTTTCATCATCCATTATAAAAATTTAATTATAAAATCCATGCGTAAGATGTTGACTTCGAAGATTCTCTCTTGAAAATGATTTATCTGATTGATCCAATGTATTCAATAACTGAATTTTTAGATGCGTTCTAGCAAATAAACAATCGTAATTATTAATCTTATTATCAATAATAGATTCGCTCTTCAAATAGATGTAGACACTTTATTACCTATTTTCTCTCCCATCTATTTACTTCCAGATATCCCTCCGGCATCTATTTATTAGTAGTAGCTCAATGAAATATGTACTATCGATTTCGTTTACCAGAATATTCATTTGCACTACTCAATCCTCCTCTATCCTCATTTAATTACTCTTCTCTCTTTCCTTGCAATCAAGTTTCTTCTCTCCCTTTCTTCATGCAACTACTTTACATCCCCATAAGCGTTCATTTCTTTATCATTCTTCGTCTTTTTTTTTTTTTTTGTTTTCTGCATCAAATGTCAGAACATGATTTAACAGATATATGTCTGCGAATATATTAAGGCGATCTTCACATTTCGCCGTCAAAGGGAACGCGGAACTGTTGTTTTCATTTTCTGTTTCCTGTAATTTCATGATTACTTCCTCAACCAGAATCACATTATCATTATCGGTTATTTTTATAACTTTGTAATTTAAATTCGCTTTAATAACATCCCCACTTTCTGTACTCTGCTAAAAAAAAAAGAACGAACGAAACGTTAGAAACTATTTCGTTAAAATAATATACTAAATTGCTGTGTTCCTACCTAGATCCAAACAAAAGAAAATTTCTGAATTTCCACTGAAATCACGTCCCAGATCTGACTAAAATGAAAAAGTTGAAATGTTAGATTCGTTACAATTAACAAAATTAAAAAAAAAATCTTCCGATTTCTCACCAAGAAAAACCTTTGATTTCCTACTGAATTACTGAATTCACACATCCATACTCGTCTAAAAAAAAAAAAAAAGAAAAGAACGAAATGTTAGAAACATTTCGTTAAATGAAAAAAATTAAAAAACATATTCGTTTTCCCACCGAAATCCACATTCTACCGTCTGAAAAAAGAAAATTTACGAATTTTATAAGTTCAGGCCTATTTAAAGAAAAAAAGAATAAAATTTTGAATGTTAAAATGCGTTTCGGCAGAATAAATAGACTAAGTATTTTCAATAAAAAAGGTCTTTTTTGGAATATAAACATTGTCATTTTTTTTCATACTAATTGTTTTAATCATTATAATTTCAGTAAGGAGTAAGTGAAGTTCCGTGCATTTAAAGATCCCAAAGTACTTGCTGCCTAAGAAAAAAAGAAAAGAGCAAAACGTTAGCAAAATGTTTAGTTAAAAAAAAGAAATTACATTTTTTTTTCCAGAAGCCCTTACCGAAAAAAAGAAAAAAATTGAAACGCTAGAAATATTTCGTTTAAGATTTTTTCAACAAGCGAAGCGGGAAAAGGGAAAGAAAAGAGAAGTCAAATGTAAAAGTAAAGAGAAAAGGGGAGAATGAAAAAAAAAGTAAAAAAAAAAAAAATTTTTTTATAATAAAGTTGCAGATTATATCACGTGAAACATATGATACTACTTCCAAATATATTTTGGAATTACCTTATGTTTATTCAATAAGATCCTGCTGAGTCATACTTCTCTTTAACTTTCCCAATTTTTTTATTTGTTGTTAATATAAATTCAGGTAATAAACTAATAATCTCTAAGCCAAAATACAATTATATTTTTATGCGATTACTTTATTTACACACTTTTCCGTAGGAGATAAATAAACGCATTTATTGTGATAGATGAATAAGCACTAATTAATGATTATTTTAGTTTAAAAAAAATTTTGTATAAATTTTATTCTGTGAATAGATATAATATTCTTTTCTGTTAATATCGTGTGATAAAGAAGTAATAAAATAAAGTCTAATGATATGTTAGAAAAATGTTGTGGTTGCAAGAATATTAAAATTTCTTAAAAATTAAATAGATGTTCTAACATGAAACTTCAGATTGTTCAGAATTTATAGAAATTATTAAGCAATTTAGAATGACAAGTGAAAAAGTTTGTTAATGTAAGATCACTCAATGGGAAAGAATTTTTTCTTATACAAATTAAACATATGAGTGTATGATAGCCATTACTATTAGTCGTAAATCCAATTTGTGCTGAGGAATTAGAATTTAAAATGATCTTAACTTTCACACTGATATATGAACATATTTGGATATCTTTGTTTCTTTTATCTGTTCGAAAATCAATCTTCCACTTCTCAAGTTGATGTTTGCTAAATCCGAGTGCGCGTTTAAAATATCGGTCGATATAAGATCAAAATACAAGCAAAATACGAACGTACAAATAACATTAAGGTAGTGGAATAAAAGATTTGAGATTTGTGATGGTTATAGATAATTGTGGAATTAAATATATTTTTTATTATATTCAGGATTATGCGTGACCATCCCTAGTACAATTATGCAGAATTTAATAAAGATGTTAAAATCTTTAGATTTAAGATTTCTTTCGTATAATAAAATGTAAATAATAATTTAAGATTATATGGTGGACATCTCAATAAAGGGCATTCCAAGAAATATAATACAAATAACAAATAATAACAAATCCTGAATCAGAATTGAGCTATATAAAGAAATAGAAGAAAAAGAAATAAAAGAAATAAAATAAAAAATATAAAGAATTATAAGAAATAAATAAAAAATATAAAACTAAAAGAAAATAGTGGCATTATTGAGTTGTGATTGGTAATTATTCACCCAAGATCCTAAGACATATCGGATAATAATTATGTAATATTTTATTATATGACGATAAAATTTTTTTGTAAAAAAAAAAAAGAAAAAAATTTTATAAGAAAATATTTGGTATTCACATTGGTCTTTCTTTACGAATAAAAATATTTGTATTATTAAATTATAGTTATTGCTAAATCTCACCGGCGGTGATTGTCACCGTACCAGCATTATGATGGACTTTCGACCAGAATTAAAATCTAATAAAATACTGGCCGGCATTACATCATAATTTCACCACCGGTGATGTTTAGCAATTCCTGCCATTTTTTATGTATGAATGAATAAATCAAAAAAGACAAAATATTATTACAAACATACGCGACAATAAACATTTTGTGATATAAAGACTTTAGTACATCCGCGTTTAAACTATATAAAATATTATGCAAAAATAAAAATAAAAATAAAAATAAAATAATACAAACCATATTGTCGAATTTATATTACAATATTAGAAAGAAATTCCGGTATTATAAGATGAAAACTTTTCTTCATACTAGAGTTGAGTGAATTAAAACTAATCGGTGGAATTTAAATTATTTAATCTTATATATAAATATCTATAAGAGAAATTGACGTCTAAAATCATATAAATAATGTATAGCAAAATCATACAATCGGAAAATGTAATCGAAAAAATGAAATTTAAATAAAATTTAAATAATTTATTATATTTTATATAAGATGTTTTATTATTAGAATAAATTACGAAAAAGTATTTTATACCGCGTCGGCGCGTCCTCAAAGCCAATCTTCTGCATTACTTATGTTATATTTCAATAAATCTAATTATCAGTTATCCTCATAAGTTCATGCAGATTTTACAAAATTGTTATTTAGGTTGGTTATCTCATATTACTATGTATTAGCATAATAATAAAATTATTGGATAGTAACGGGAGTTTACTATAAAATTGCATGAACGGTCCCGTCAAACCGATAATATTATTATTGGATGATTAAACTATATAATAGTCTAATGCGGCATTACGTGCCGCTATTAGACTATTATTTAGTTTAATCATCCAAAATATATAAAAATAGGTTGGATATAAAATATTATTGGGCCGAAAAAATACTAATGAATGTAATATTTGATCAATAATATTATATACGACAAATTAATTTATAAAATATAATAAACAATATATTACATACTTACACTATTTACATTTACGGAAGTAAGTATTTAAAAAAATTTACACCTGGAGAAATATTTATGATGTGAGTAATCTTATGCTAAAGTCACCATTAGCGCCTGTAACCGCATCTGACAAATATAAAATATCTCCAATTATTTCTTCTGGATGTTTTTCAGCTCCATGGGCTACTAATCTATAGGCAAGTTGCTTCCTAAAAGAATTTAAATATTTATTTAAATATCAAAATCCAAATTTTGTGTTTGGGGTTACATACATTATAATCTTGCTGTATTTGCATCATAACAAGCATATCCGATATGCAGGTGATTTTTGGTAGATTATTTAATTTTTTTTTTTTTTTTTATGGTAAAGAGACTTCAGATCGAAGTCGCACGTTGTTTATTAAACTTTATTAAGTTCTATATACTAATTATAAATAAAGTGATGCATGATGAATTCAAAGTAAAATACACTGCCCAAGACTAATCTACAGACCAACCCCGTGTCAAGAGCTTGCTACAAGACTCTTATAATGAAATGATATACCGTATAGTATCCCCCAAAGTTAGTACCCACGTTATAAGACCCGGATATTCTACTGATATAAAATTTTTACTCTCAATTAGTACCCCCCTTAATTCTGGTAACTTTAGCTTAATTCCGGTTAAAATTATTATGTACTTCCCATATAATACCCGGTATCTCACAAAGTACCCACGGGTATTATAATACCCGGGGTATTATGTGCATTGCGGTACGGTAATAAAAGGATCTAAATAAAGACATTTAGTTAACGTGTAGCATAAAACCAAAATATCCTCACAACGATTCTAAATCGTTTTCTATAAAAATTGTGATTAGAAATAAAAGAAAAATTATTTATCACTATAATTAAAATTACGATTTACGATTTCTATAATATTATGACGCTTTTCTTTGGAAAGTTGTTTATCACAACGTGGTTTCCAGATTTTCTAGATTTTCTCCATACATTCTTGATATTACATAATATTGTAAATCCCGTACATTCCTTAGTTCCGTAAGATGCGTATGTAGAAAAGGGGGAAGGGGTAGCGATAGAAATACATTAAAAATTAGTAGCACTAGCAGAAATAAATTCAGATCGAAGGGATATACGAATTCGGAGTAGTAATACGGCTAGCCAACATAGCAAACCATTTAACATTTAGGTACAGTAGAATGTGAAATTATATTAGAAAATGGACGACTTTTTAAATCTTTCCATTGAATAAGTTGAATGCCATCCAAAGTAGAAAGTTGTGTATCAAAGATCGTTGTCGCAGATGATTCAAATATTTCAACGTGACATCTGAACCAGAATAGAACGTAATTCAATGTTACCTCACAAGACGCGATTCTATATAATTATGTTTTTAATTGGCAAAATATTTTGATAAAAACTTCTATTATTTTAATTTTAACGGTCAAAAAAGATGACAAAGGCGCAGCCGTTTGGACAACTTTAGTCACGTGATCTTATAGTTTTTAATAAGACTTCAGCTCCGATTTTCTTTCTGGATCTTGTGGATAAGTTTCCTGAATCGCAAGTAAGAATGTAAGATTCACTTTTTTCTTTTCTGGTACCAGAGGTTTTCGAACCGTTGGGTAACCATATTTGAAAAAATAATTGAAATTTTTTTTTTATTTTTTTCTATAGGACTCTGCCGAAGAAAATCTTGATTGGGAACTAACAAGTCAAAATCCGGAAGAATAAAAAGATTTATAATTATAATAATTAGTTTAATATTAACAATGTACATTTTTTTTATATAAAAGTAAATAAAAGTATTTTTCGACAAAGAGACGTAATATGATCACGTGATATAGCTGATTACGAAATTTTACGCAGTGCGTCATATTGGAAGATCACATGTGTTGTACGGCTTCACAGAACAGCAAAAAGAAAATAGTATAGAAATTCGGTCGTCCAAATTTGTGCGACAAATTTGCAATCAATATTTTTCCGAATGAATTTTTGAATAAAAGAAAAAGAAATAAAAAAAATCAAAAATATTCATAAAAAAATTATTTACATAATATATAATATATATTTTAAGTTGAATAAATATTGAAAAAAAAATTATTTTTTTAAAAAAACTCATTTTTAAATATTTCACGTTAAGAAAAAAAAAATATCACCAAATTTTGACCAAAAAAAAAAAATTGGAATTTTCTTTTTTTCTTTGTGCTTGTTACTTTGTCTAATTTGTTTATATTGATTATGGTTTATTTGTCATGATGCATGTAAAAATGAATAAATCAAATTCTGCAACAATCTTTCCTTTTTAAAAAAAATTATTGATAAAATTTTGATAAGTCCTTCCGTACAAATTCCGAATATAAATAAAAATTTATTAAATTTATTAATCTGTAATACTTTAATTGCATATCTTTTATATCTTTTAAACAAGGTTTTTTTTTAAGACTCAATTTGGCTTATTATCAAATATAATATGCATAATTTACATCGGCCATTCAAAAGTTTTTAAAGTCAGTTGAAAAAAAAAGATAAGGATGATATTATCAATAAAAATCATATTACTAGATTGTAAAGAAAGTAAGAAACATACTTTGCTTTTTTTGGTACAATTAATTTTGTTGTTATCAATCACTTTTTCTAATTGATTCATTACGTGAGAAAGATCTTTGATTCTTTTTTTTTTTTAAGAATTCTGTAATTCTGTAAATCATGTAACAATTGTAACATTACCTTATCTTTATCAAGAATTGGCGTTTTCCGTTCATTCGAGAACGTGTTTACCAATAAAAAATAAAAATAAAATAAAATAAAATAAAAAAGATAAAAAAGATAAAAAAAAAACAAAAAAAAAAAAAAAAAAAAAATTTTTTTTTTAAAGTTACTCCTATCGCATTGATCATTTGATGCCATTAAATTACTCACTTGTATTACCGTCATTTATTAAAATTATTTACGTTCTTTCACATTAAAAAAAACAATTTATTATATTATAACAAATAAATTTTGTATTTATTTTTATATAATTATTGACTTGAAATCAATTATAAACAATAAAAATATTTATAAAAAAAAGACAATTATTAAAGAATTTTATTGAATATTAAAGAATATTTGAAATTTTTTTTTCAAAAAAAAAAAAAAAAAAAAAAAAAAATTTTTTTTTTTTTTTTTTTTAAATCCGGGGTTTTGAGTTTTTTCATTAATTAACAATTC
>QZLH01000218.1:6238-25131 GCA_003833135.1 Oehlia diaphana | reverse complement strand
ACGGAATTGTGCATTTTTCCGTATCTCAAAACGTATCTAGACGTATCTAGACGTATATCTCAGTACACATAACGTATCTTTCAGTATAAAAAACGTATCTACTTTTTTTATAGGGTTGTTCTTTCAAAATACTGATTTTTACAGATAAATTATATTTTTGACGTATTACGATATTTAGATTAAATATCACATATTTAAAATTTTTACAGGTAAAATAAATACTATATTTTAATAACTTATTGAGTTTATGAAACAATGAATGCACGTCTGCGCAGTTCGGTGATTGGAATCAAATTTGATTGGTCAATAAAAATACTCTGCACGTGATTTTGTGTGGCTGTGGCCTAGGTATCACAAAATAAAATTTATGATGCGTTCACAAATTTTTTTTTTTTTTTTTTTTTGTAAAAATGTAAAAATGGAATTCTCTATTTCAAATCCGGAAATGAAAAGGTCGTGACGTCTTTTTTTGGTACACATTCAGTTTGACCATATCCTTCATATACATCAATTGAAACAAAAAATCCATAACTTCCAATTGGAGCGAAAACTACACGGTTCCACATCCTATGATTCATAACATGAACAAATTTTTTACCATCACCATTCACATGAACCATTTGTGAAGATGTATTTGGATCATTCCCATTTCATGCCAGATTTTTATAAAATTAAAAATGCTTATAATAGTATGACAATTTATCTTTAGAAAAAGTTCTTTTACTGCAAAAAAAAAATTTTCTTTATTTAATTTACTAATTTTTTAATATTTATTTATAACTTCAATAATATTAATTTACAAATTCTTTAATATTTAGAAAACACAATCGTTACGATCTTAATAATTAATTTTGTAAGGTCCGATGCAAATCAGATGACGATCATCTTAATGTTCTTAATGTGCAGTAACTGCATAGACGAATCACTTTACTAAATCTTGGTTGTAAGGTTTACGATAAATATGCAAATCAGTCACGATTTGGTTTCGATTTGAAAAGTTTCTGCAAAGTAGGATATATCTCAAATCTTCAAGAATAATCTTTTTTACATCATTTTAATAATATATTTCCTCTAAACAAAAACAAAATGTAACTCTTCCATATACATTCTTGCCATCCAAGCATGATCATCCGTCCATAACGATTCATCAAAAACAAGGATAAATTGAATTGGTGACCTAATTTTAGATTTCCAATCTATAATAAATGATTCTAATTCTTCCAATGAAAAACTCCAATTTTCTCTAAACGTGATTTCATGTAAAGTTGTAGGTATCGTTTGAATCATTACATTTAATAATTCATCACCATCGGATAGTATATTATTATTGGCATTTGTTGAAAAAGTTACTTTTTCTAATTGCGTGCAATTTAAAAAAATCATGAACATTTCACCAAAGTTGTTGTTGTCAATATCAATAGCTAAAAATTTTAACTTTGGGCAATAAGTTGATATCGCCTTAATTAATTGTTTATTATCAATTTTATAATTTCTGGATCCAGGTGGACATAAACATATATTAATTTCTGAAATGTTTTTATCAGATTTTTCTATTATTAAACGTATAATACTAATTGGTAAATATAATGTTTCAAGGTATTGTAGGTTCGGAAAAGAGGCCGTGCTTAAGTAGTGTTCCCATTCATCCCACTTTACACTTCTATATGATTCACCACATGAATTATTAAGAACTAAATGTTGTATATTTTCTAACGACGGAATGACTATAGGTGAAAGGAATGTTACATTGTATCGTATTGTAATTTTTTTTAATGATGCAGCCTTTTCTTTAATCACATCGCTTAGTAAATTGTACTGCCCTTCTACCTCATCAAAAGCTAGACATAATGACTGCAAATTTTTTTGTATTTTAATGAATGAGGCCAAGTCTAGAGTATCCTTATGACAATCGCGTACATCTAAGTCTGTTAAGTCTTGGCAAATCTTGCCAAGTTCAGTTAATGAAGTATTTGAATTAATAAAATCTTCATGATGAATTTTAAGGGAATTTAAGTTTGAAAAAAGTTTCTTTGCATTTGGATATAAATTTAATTTCTCCTTGGTACACCAATGGAAATCCTTTACATTCCTACATTTAATAAAACTTAATTTGTAAAGTTCACGCTCTAATATTTTTTTTTTATATTTAGAATCCTCGACTTCATCATTTATTGTTAATTTTACCATATCTTCAATACATGCTGGCGTGAAAAGAGCTATATAATTCATGTATTCGAGCATTGGTCCTTTTGGAAATTTATTTAAAGGTAATACAATCTTGTTTTGTGGCAAAGGATCTTCCGGATTATTTGGTAAAAAATGGGCGATAATGTTATAGTATTTTTCACGTGATTCTTTTTTGTATTTGTAAGGACATTGGTAACTATCTTTCCATAGCAAAGGCATAGCTAATTCACACCAGGTTTTATTTACTAAACTACATGAATGCAAAGAATCAAGATCATCAAGTAATTCAGTAAAAATTAATACGAGAACATCTTTTACGAGGAATTCCATATTGTTAAAAGTGATAAATGTAATTATAAATTATAAAAAAAAGTGCTCTTTAACGAGAAGAAAATTTGAAAATTGAAAAGAAAAGTTAAAAATTAAAAATACTGGATGATTATATCAAGAATATATTAAACTGTTGGTATGAAAGATAAAATAGTTGAAAGATATGAATGCATATTTATATAAAAATTTGTCATATACATCATATACAGTGTGTTTATGTCTGATAAAATAGGGGTTTACATATTTTCAATTTCAATTGTTCGAATCAATAAAACAATCATCAAAATTTTCTTCCCCATTTAAGATAATATTGAAAGTGCAACATTTTTTTTGTATAACATTTATATCGTTGAAACTTAATAATATCATGAAAATTTTGGTACACAAGAATGCCCTAATAAGATGTAATAAAATATTTAAAAATCAATAAGTTTTATTTTGGAAATAATATAAACAACGTTTTATATTGAAATCAATAAGTTTTAATTCGGAGATAAAATAACGAATGTTTCATTTAACTATGCGATGTTGAAATACGGGGTACGAAAAATTAATGTAATCTCCGACCCAAGTAACAAAATAAGTAATTTCATAAATTTTCACTTCATTGTTTCCAAATCTAGAAGACTAGAACCACTTCTTTATGACGAAACATAAATAATAAAATGTATATCATATACAATACTGTATAACAATACGTATCACACATCACACGATCCACATTTTACGTAAGCTTAACTTACCACCGCAGAAAAATGATATGATTTATACTGATCATTTCTAAAAATGTACGTTTTATTTTACAAAGAGGGAGAACGTGTTTTATTTAAAAATTTTTAATAATTGGTAAAATTATACAAAATCAGAAGGATCAAAAATTATTTTTATTAATGCAATATGACCATAAAAGTATTACTCTGTCTTTCTGAATAGTCCGTAAATTCACCTGACGTTATTTATTAAATAGTCTGCACGCGTTACATGTTTTTTCCGCCGAGTATATGTATTTAAACTACCAAAACATGTTCAGAGTAATCTTTTTGGCGTCATTCATTTTTATTTTTTTTTTTTTAAACTTGTTTAATGCGCTTTATTAAATGTAAAAGAGTGACACAAATGTATCACTCATAATCAAATACATTATCTTAAGCCCATCCAAACACCTCTTCAAAGAGCGCAAATGTAAAGAACAAAAGATTCATTTTTCATTAAGATGAAAATAGTGTTATTGACATATAGAAATTACGTGAACGTGACATTTTTCTGCGGTGATTGGCTAATAATAATCTTGCGAAATGACAAAAATATATATTTTTTTTTTTTACTCATATTATTATTCATTACGATGAAACGAATTATTACATGCTTTTCTAGACAATATAGAAAATTTATTTGCATTACAATGACTAAAGGATAAAACAAATAAAGTAAACAAAATAATACAATTTGTAAAATTGTTTGATTTTATTATTTATTAAAAACCACGAATTGCAAGATGCATGTAAATGAATACTAGATTTCAAGCAACCTTCTTGTTTCATCTCATTAGCAAATTAAATGAGTAAGATAAGTAAGTACATGCAGATTTATTACCCAATTTTAGATCACTGGCTAAAGTCTTGTCATCCATGGTTTTAGGATTGTCTGTTTGAAGTTTAATTTTAGGTTTGTGTAAATGTAATTTTATTGATTGTCTGAAGCGAAGCGTGGGGACCTATGCAATATGATGATCATGGTTTCCATCAGTTCGCAATACAAGCATGTTCTTTGTAATGTTTAACTTCACTGTGAGAAAAATATTATACTATTAATTTTAAACTTATTTAAAATATTATCTGTGTTTAAATTTGTTTTTTTTTGTGATTTATAAATTTAAATATTTTATTGCTTATTTTGCAATTTGTTATCAAAGGGTTTTTACAGTTTAAAAATTACAAAAGATTGTGGTCTTTTTCAATTTAAAGGTTCTGATGCTGAAACTCTTTTGAATATGGGATAGAATTATGTCACATGAATGTGTTTCAGTTTCATGTTGTGCATGACTTTGAATGACTGATACAGTAAATAGCTTGATTCGCCAAATCTTTGACTGCGGGCATTTGAATTTTAAATAACAAAAGGAGAAAATTATAAGAAAAATAAATTAAGAAACAAAAAAGATGGGAGTAATTGACTCGACAGAGGACGTAAGTACACTGTCAAGATAGAAGTGAACAAATACAAATATTATTGGAACAAGCGGGCTTAAGAAGGGAAACAACGGACGAAGACGTAACACCTCACGTAGAGGAGACTTTGAAACCAGAACAGGGAAGTAATATGGATAATTCTTCTAATAGCTGCGCCGCTTTTGATAGTAGTGAAAGTACTGCTTCGACAGAAAGATCGGCAACTAGACACATGACCATATCGTATAATCTTTTTAACATGAAGATTGATTATATTATACATATAGGAGTAGTAATTAAGTTCACGTGCTCTAACATCGAGTTTAACAATTTGCTGGTCAAAGCAACAGTAAACGTGAGTTAACTATGAAGAACCGGCCTGGACAACGGATTTAGGGAGGAATACCAGTACGATGATTTTCTGCAATGTGGACTCTCAAAGAAAGAAAACAACGCGAGAATTCCAAGCTACGATACATAAACTTCCAGATTCTATGTCGTTAGCAACTTTATGGACTGACCATCGCCCACACTCTTTCCTTTCACAGATTAAAGGATTGAAAAGTTTCAAAATTATACAAACTGCAAGAGGGGAACGGAAGTTGGTTGGATATTTCGAAAAGTGGGAAGATATGCGGAACGTATTAAACACCAACTTGAGAAGATTCTTCCCTGAAACCCTTCCCAACGCAAACCAAAAGGTAAGCACCACACAACCAGCCCAAGAAGCCGACAGGCTGATAAAAATCAGGTCACAAACCTCGTCCATGATTCATCCCATGCGCAAGTTTCAATTCAATGCAAATACCTAATGAGGTGCATCAGGCTGATATTCTGTATATGCCTTATGATAAAGTGGGACGCACCCAAGAAGAAATCAGAAGAGACGAAGTTCAAGAAGCCAGAGAAGCAAAAGAAGGACAAGTCCCGAAAAGCCTCACGATCAAAGATCTTAGCGGAAATTTAGAGACTTTGCGTAAACTAATTTAATTTTTTCCCACTGGGGTTTTTCATTTTATTGGTTTAGATTTCAGAATACGGGAACTGTTTTAAAATTGAGATTTTTATTGCATTATACTTTTTGATATGACTAGATTAAAATACAATAACTTAATTTTAACCAAAAAATTCTTTTACCTTGATTTTCCTAGATCAGACCCAATATGCATTTAATTTTATTTTTTCTTTGTTTCATTATTGCCCTTTTGCCTTTTATTTTTATTTTTTCTTCTTGAAAAGGCGGTGTTGTATTTTTAATTATAGTGTCTAGTTCGAACCTCAAGGTGACGTCGCCTGTTGGGCGGCTTGGTATACGGTTCTTTTTTAATTACCTTAGACCTACTAAATGTTTGTCCTTGTAAATATTACCGTTACTTTGTTCACGTGAATTCTAAAAATAAAAATAAAAAATATAAACGTGAATTAACTTCTAATCCCTCTAACAAACTAAGACGTAAATCATCAAAAGTCTGAACGGGTAAACGATACAAACACACCCATGGACATCGTTGCTTGTGACTCCATTTACGTTACAAACAACGAACAAACAGAGGAAGACGTACACCTATAGTCCTATACAACAAAATAAAGAACAAGAAATGACATAGATCAATTTTTCGAAAACTCGGTCCAGAGTCATAACAGTTAACCTGTATCAGGCTCGACTTATTACAATCCCCTTAATATTTTTAAGGGAACACGTTAAATCTCTTACCGGATATCTCCTTTGTTTTTGGACTCATCTGAAATCCCCATCTTTGAATAACCCAACTCTGTTTTTTTTTTACACATCGAATTACTTACATACTTCACAAAACGAATAAAATAAACACTCACGCTCCTTATCTTAATCTTACCACATCCCTAATTACCATCCTCATCACAAAATCCCGATAACAGAATATCCAACCACCCTAGAGAACCCGAAGCATAAGCATAATGGATACAATCAACGAACCCGAAAATCAACCAATGTATTATAAAAATAGGCACAAATCGCACAATTAATATTCGCCACAAATTAAATGACATCATATCGTTTTTCAAAACAGAAAAATAAACATTTTAACCATCACAGAAATAGGTATTCACCAAAATCACGACAAATCTCAATATGAAAAACAATTCCTTCCAAACTACGAACGTCGGTATCAGAGAAATGAAAATCACGTGATTACCGAGTTTTGCCGATAATGGGAATTCTCGATAAATTAATTAACCGATCGGTTTTTTGACCGGTTTTTATATAAAACCGACGGTTGGTTCGGTCATGATAACCGAACCGGTATAAAACCGGTTATGATCGGTTATAACCGAACTATTGGCATCCCCAGACCAGAGCCCTTTCAATTTATAAGTCAAAATAAAATAAAATAAAATAAAATCAATAATTTTAAATAAGTTTAAAATCAATGATATAATATTAATTTTTTCACAGCGAAGTAAATTACAATTATAAAGATTGTGATTGATATGCAATGTATTACGAACGGACGAAATCAATGATCATCTCTCCGAACTATGAAATTATATTTACACAAACCTGAAAATAACAGATAAACTTTAAAGAGACAATCATTTAATTTCTCATGACCATGGGTGATAATCTGCATGTACTTATAATACTCATTTTAATTTGCTGAAGTTACTATTTGTATTGTCTAGAAAAAAGAAGGTTAATAATTCGTTTCATGTAATGTATAATAAGATGAGAACTTTATAACAAAAAAGCATATTTTGCATTATAAATTTTGAACGAACATACTGTATAAAAAGCTTACGCAAGAATGTGGAACAGTCTGTATTGAATATTATATATGAAAACACATTTATTATTTTTTAGTACATTTCGTTATTTGAATATTAAGAAAATTCAAATATGATATTTAATATATAATTTTAATTTAATTTTAATTTGGAAACAATGAAAATTCAAAATGAAATAACCAATCTAATACACTAGGGGGCGTCGGGCGTATTACTATATTAATTTTTCGTACTTGGGTAAATTCGTAATCTCATTATTTCATTTCTTAAAGAGGTTAAATAGTTTTCGTTGCTCTATCAATGTATAACGTTTCACTGAACAAAAATACTTAAGATATTAATGCTGCGTTAACCTTCTTACAAAGAATGGTTGATGAAAATTCTACGGAGGAGAATCCAAAATGTTCTCACGTTATCACGATGAGCAAAGCGATTATCCTAATAAATCATTTCCAATAATTTTACAAATTAAACCACGTATGGTAACCTATCACTAAATTATATTAAGGGGCGCTCTTGTGTATCGAGTTTCATGATTATCGTTTTAAACTGTTCAGATATTTTTATTTTTAAAATAAAAACTCTAATTTTTCAATAGAAGTAATTAGGGTATTCTTTGTGTACAAACATTTCATGATGTTATTAATATTAGATTCAACGATATAAATGTTATACAAAAAAATTCCTTATTAAGTACTTTCAATAAATAAAATGGAAGAAAAAACAAAAGTCATCGTTAGGCCACGGTCATCAACCATTAAATGTCGGTCACAATAAACTAATAAAGTTTTATTTTCCTGAATTTTGATTGTTTCGGACGACCGAACAAATCTTTAATCTTTCTATCTTCAAGTGCCCATGTGGGATGCATACAAGCTCCTATTAACCAGACATTATTAACTAAACTAAACATATATAGTAATATATAGTAAATAAAAAAAAATAAAAAAAAAATAAAAAAAATTCTAATTTACGATTTGACTTGTCAATTTTTCATATAAATATGCATTTATATCCAACTATTTTATCATCGTCCGGTGGTTTTGAATTTTCCCTTTTCTTTTCAATTCTCAATTTCCTTCTCGTAGGCGCTTTTTATAATTTATAATCTTTAAATAATATGGCACAACTAATAGACGACGTTTTATTGTTAATATTTAATGAATTACGCGATGATATTTCAACATTACATTCATGCATTTTAGTAAATACAATTTGGTGTCATATAGCAACTCCTTTACTTTGGAGAAATTTCTCTCGTTCATTTGAAGATCCATATGAACATAAACCAGAATTGCGTAAAAAACTATACAATGTTATCGCTCACTTTTTACCAAATAATCCAGGAGATCTTTTACCACAATACGATATTCATTTACCTTTAAATAGGATCACAAAAAAATTATCGTTCGAATATATGAGTTTTTTCACTCGTATCACAACAATATGGATAAAAGATATGACGAATTTTTTGATAAATGACGAAGTCGAGGATTCAAAAAATAAAAAAAAAATACTAGAGAAGGAAATGTATAAATTAATTATAAATAAGTGTAATAATATAAAGTATTTCCATTGGAATACTAAGAAGAAATTATATAGATATCCAAACGCCGAATTATTTTTTTCGAAAATAAATTTTTTTGAATACAATTTTAAAATTAATTTCCCGAATTCAAAAATTTTATATAAACTTTCCCGTATTTGTAATGACATAACAAACTTAGAGATAGTTGATTGTAATGATAAAGCTCCAGGTTTAGTTTCATTAATTAAATCACAAAAAAATCTACAGTCATTAAGTTTATTTTTTAATGATGAAGAAGAAGTAGAATACAACTTACTCAGCAACATCATTGAAAAAAAGGCTGCGACATTAAAAAAATTTACGCTACAACCTGTTACATTAATTTCACCTAAATTTGTTCCATCATTAAAAAATATACAATACTTAACTCTTGATAATGTAGGTGATTTATATGAAAGGGGGTGGCGGAAATGGAATAAGTATTTAGGAAAGGCTTCCTTTCATTATCTTAAATACCTGGAAACCGCCTATTTACCAAATTATATTACATGTTTAATAATTGAAAAGTCCGGGGAACTCATTTTAGAAATTTACATACGTTTTCCAATTGATTCTGATTCAAATAACTATCAATCCCAAAACAGAAAATTAATTTTGGCAATATCAAGTTATTGTCCAAATTTAAAAAACTTAACAATGGAAGTTGATCATAGAAATTTGCGTAAAATGAGAAGGATTTTTTCCAATTGCATGCAATTAGAAAGATTATTTCTAATTACAAATGCTAATGTATTACCTAACGGTGATAAATTTTTAGTAATAATGAGCAAAATGTTGTCCACAACTTTAAAAGAATTCTCATTCGGCGACAAGTTTAATTTTTCGTTGAAAGGATTAGAGTCATTTTTCGAAGATTGGAAATCTGAAAATAGGTCACCATTTAAATTTATCCATCATTATGATGATGGAATGGCTTATTTATGGACGAGTGATCATGATATTATAGTTAATAAGTATAAGAATGAAGGAGTAATTCGGTAAAATCGAACATAAATTATTATACGAAATTTTTTTGTAAATTTTTTTTATTATATATTAAATAAAGTTAAATTTCATATGTTTCTGCAGAGCAGAAGTATAATTACGCTAATTACGCTAATAAAAATTTCTTTCGCCTAATATTTGCTTTGATCCGTCGGGATTATATGTAAATGCAATACTACGCCACATTTTACAACGTAATTCTGGTCGATCTTGTTGACCACCTACTAGTAAAGCTTTACTCAAGTAAAATTTCGTAATAATATAAAATAGTCTCCAAAGTTTTTCTTTAAAAAATTTTTCAACCCCCTTTTTTTTTGTTCGTATTGCTTTGATAAGACACCATACTTAATTTGGATTTATTCTTTATTTTAAAAAAAAAAAATTTATGTGAATTATACGAATAAAAGATGATATTATGCCATTATTGGTAAGCATTAAATCATTGCAAAACAATAAATTTCACCTACTGCGTCCATAGAATAGAAAATCTGAGAACATCAAAATATTTATCCAAAATAGTAACACCGATGTCATGTTATTAGTATTGAGAAATTAGTTTGTAAGCCGAATCCTTTGGTATCTTCATTGTTTTGAATGTTTGTGTGATACACTATATTTAGGGTTAATTATTAGTAAAAACTCTGTTGAAAAAATATGGTCCGACTTAATTATGAAAAAATTGAAAAATTTTATCTCTCGCATTAAAGAGCTTTTTTAGAACAAAATAATATACAATTTTTTCACGGAATTCTAACGGAGTTTGAATCGAATAATTTTAAAATAAAATCAATAGATTACCAAAAGTAGAATACAATAACAAATTTTTTTTTAAAGTTTGCTGATCTTAGATAAACAGGGTGTGGCAAAAGGAATTACAAAAAGAATGTAAACAGAACAATCTGGTTTATAAAGTAATAATATATGTAGTTCTTACGGATAATGAACCTGTAAATAGAATAATGAAGCCGATTAAAGATTTTGATTAAAAGTATATTTTAAGTTTCTTTTTATCAAATAAAAATAAACATGTGAAATATATAAAGAAAAGATGTCGTATGATCTCACAATGAGTTTCTATGTCATGAGAACTTTCAAAATTTTACCTAAATTGATAATATACTATGAAAAAATTATATATATATAGTATTATATTTGGATTGGAAATTCCAATGTAATTTGGCGTTCCAGAATTAGCAGCCGGCCTCTTTTTTTAGAAGTATTGACCTAACAAACTTGGATGAATTATTTCAAAAAAGAGTTACTCTTTCGCTCTTAAGTTTACAATTTTTAGAAAAGGATCATCATAAATTATATATTGAAATTTTAGTTATTCATCACTGTATTAGTATTAGAATTTGCTCTCAGCAATTAGAATTTATTCAAGGGACTGACGAAGTTAGCAAACAGAATGTAAATAAAAGTTTTTCTAATTCTAGTAAGACCTTTTAATAATTGGATAAAAAAATATAACCATATTGAAAAAAATTTATTATTTAATTCCTCATTCTTGGCATGTTTTATTTGTTCCAAAAAAAAAAAAAATATATATATATATATATTAGTATTTTTTTTAGCTAGTATATTTCCACGCTTTTTCTGAACAATTTTTTTCTCCTTGAAACCATGTCGGATAGGAATATCGATATAAATAAAATTATAATTGAGGTCGCAAAACTCTTGGAAGTAATAAAAGAAAAGAACAAAACCGCGATAAACAGAAGGGAATCTAATCGTCCTAACCATTTCCATATCAGACACTTTAGACAAGTCAGTCATCCTTATATGGGAGACTTCATAAGAAACCATCGTAGAGAATTTTTCAAATTTACCTCTGAAATCCGACAGTATAATACTGTTAGTGAAGCTCAACCAGAAGTTACTCGAGAAAATATTTTCAAGGATCCAAAAAAAATTGATTATAAAGAAACAAAAGACGATGATCAATTTATTGATAAAGTAAGTATATATCTATTAATTTTAATAACTAAATAATATATAACATATATATTTATTTTATATTTTGTTCTTTAAAGGTACAAGATGCGGCGGATGATCTCGTCGAAAAATTTAATAAAATCTCTCTATGAAATTCTATTATACATGATAGTTTATATTTATAAATATTTTAATATTTTATAAATGAATAAACATTACACTCACAAGCTAGATGCGTAAAATTATATTTACTATAATAATCATATAATTTTTTTCAAATATTTTTAATAAACTGAAAATTCTAAGTGTACTGTGATAAGTATTTGAGATTTTTTTTATTTTTTATCATTTTTTATTGGACGTTCGAGAAATGTGTATCAGGTTAACTTATACGGGTAAAATCTGGACACTTTCACGTCCAGACGATGCGGTGCGGTGGGACAGTTCTTTCTAATTGTCGCAAAGTTATTTGTCGCGCGAATAAATTTAATCAAAATTACTATATTAAAATGAAAAATCAATAATATTATCCTAATATTTATAGCAAATCCCAATGGCTTTATATATCAAAATTTTGACGGCGTCGGTAATGAGCTTAAAAAACATATATTATTGTACAAATATCAAACCGTATCTTTCGTAACCGACAAGAAATAGTGAAAGTTTAAAATTTTGTTTTTAAAAAAAAATAACTGTTTAATAAGAGACTTAGAAAGAAAAATATGCGATGTAATCTATATTACTGGTTAAGAAATTGTATATTTGGCGTTTATAATAAGTCTATTCCTACGTCGCGTCGTCGCGTACAATTGTTCAATTTTATCATTTTTTTTTTTTTAAAAAAAAAAAAAAAATCTTAAATAATTATTAATATTAGATTATGGAAACATCCATTGATTGGATGAAAATAATTTAAAATAAAATTAACGCAAATATTTATTTATAGATTTTATTAAACATGAAAAAGAAAAAGATATACATAGAACTTATCGAACTTATTGGGTTAACATTCAATTCTTTGTATCAAAATTCTTATTAAAGTATAATAATTAAACAATACAAATACGTATTCTTACAAAAAAAATATTTTTTATAGGGTCAATCCCCCCATTGGGGCATCAAAATATCATCAAAAGCTATTCAGAAGATGGGCATGATATACGGGATAATTCGACCTTTTTTTTTTATTTTTTAGATCATCCCATTTCTTTTAATTATAGCTATCCTTTTTCTCCTAGATTCCCTGAATTGAATCTAGGAGAATATTTATAATCGGGATATAAAATCCGATGCTAATACAGTCAGACCTCTATATAATCACCCAGTAAATTGATTCCTATAAATCAATATTTCTGACGAAGTTAACGCCATCATCTCGTCCATTTGTCTTGATAACACATTTGATCTCTGATTCTTAAAATTAGAATATGAAATATTTAAACTATTAAAGGACATTTGGTGTATGTTATGTCCTATTTTGTATTGTTATGAATTTTCAGTATCACTAGATAAAGAGAAAGCGATATTGTTTTTTTATATTACTCATATTACTTTATAACGTCAAGAATTCCTTTGTAAAATTAGAAATAATAACTTCATATCGTTTTTCAATTCTTTGAGTACCATTCGAGAAATGAAATGTCTTTAAAAATTTTCATAATTAAGCAGTATTCTTTATTATTTTATAGTTTATGTTAAGTGTTTTTAAATAAAATTTTTTTGTAGTGGCATATTGAAAAAAATTAGGGAATAAAAAAAATCTTGATAACTCCATCAAAGTACGTTCGATTCATGAAACCGTCGAAACTTATATAATTTCGAAAAATTTAAAAAAACTCGTGCTTTTTTTTTTTAAAAAAAAAATTACTAATAATATATTCATTTGGAACCTGCTGGAACAAAATAAGATATACGTAAAAAATTATTAATTAGATACATTTCTTGGCATGTTTCACAAACTCTAATTCTTTATTCTTATTTATTCTTAAATTCCTACATACAGTAAATTCAATAAATGAAAATTTATACTATTACTATTATATATTTTATACTATTGACTGATATTATATTTAATATAATATTATATTTAATGTAAAATATATATAAAAAAAATATAAACTTAATGTAAAATATATATAAAAAAAAATAAGGTTAAAATACATATTAATGGTATATTAAAATCATTAATAATTTATATGCACTATCTACTCTACTAACTCCGTTATTGGATGCGTTACGTAACCATCATACTTTAAAGATAAGATTACCCAGATGGAGTAAATTTGCAGATCCCGGCTAAAACCTTTCATAATTTTGGCCAAATTCAGATAACGTTTGATTTCTTCAAAACGAAGTATGGTAAAGAAGTTCTATAGATTTGTTCCAGACCTTTAAAAGGAATTACACAAAGAATGCAAAGAACAATAGGATCATCAAGGCGTCAATTTAAACAGGTAATGAAATTCTGTAAAAGGAATAATAAATAGGGATAAAAAAATAACTATTATTATAAAATTATATTTGTTTATTTTAAATTAATTTTTTTTTTTAAAATCAAAGCGTAAACATATGTGAAACAAGTAAATAAATGTATCGTATGATTTTTTTTAAAATTTTACAATGAATTTTATTTAACACAAAAGTCGGCATAGAAGCTTCCATAATTTTTATTAATAATAATTTATATTTTACTTGATTACAAATGACATTAATTTAATAATGTTTTTAAAATAACTAAATAAGCTGCATTTTCAGAAACTCCGATGCATGTTGACGTATCAAAACTTCACTTGTTTAGACAATTTTTTTTTTTTTTTTTTTTAAAAAAAAAAAAAAAGACCAATCACAACGAAGTAATTTTCAAAGAAAAATGGTCAATGAGAATAAATTTAGATAAATTATATATTTATTTATTTTTCAAAAAAAGAGGGGGTTGATTTTTTTATTTTTTTAAAAAAAAAGGATATATCATAAAATTTTGAAATTCTACGTTTTTACTATTACAATCGATCGTAATGTGACGACTGTGACGTATCAGCATTACCCATTTTTCTTCCGCAGCCAAAATTGCACATCATTTGATCATCGAATACGAGATAAGACAAAATCGGTTATATTGATCTAGTGAAATTTTGAAAAGTTAACTTATCAATTAATTATGATTATTCCGTAAAGAAAGAGGACGTCATTCCCGTCATTTATAATTTATTGCAATGACAACCGTTATCGATCTAAGGTATAATAATTTATAGTAACTTTTTTGGATTTGTCAAATTCCTCTCGGATTTTCTTAACAGAAGAAATGGAGTAAAAAGTTCCACATCAGCCAAAATGCCTGGATTATATACCGCAAGAGCTTGTTCAAATATTCATATTTTCCCAACGATAAGAATGTTGATGTGATGATTAAACAAATCTTCTGGATTTATGAGACGGTATTAATCGAGGAAGCTGGTGATGCGAAAAATTTTTATTTTAAAATTTTATTAATATAAAAGTGGAAGTGTTTTTTCAATGATTATGAAAGAAATTCAATACTAATCATAAGAAATGTTAAAGGTCTGTAGGGAAATATAGGCGAGTGTTTTCTTCTTAGGGTTAGTGTCGAAGAATTCACCAATTTATGTTGTCAAATGGTGATTATGATGATGAAATGATATAATGTATCGGTAATGGACTGATGGTGATCCCAGCATTCCCTTCTAAGCACGTTTGGTCTATCTATTTCTTCAGATGATGATGTTACAGCCTACACAGACACCGAAATTGAATGCGATAAACAAGATTCAAATTGTAGATTTGAAGACTAGCATAAAATGCGTGAAGTAAGTAGGAACAATATTATTATCCATTTTTAATTAATTAAATATTTATTAATTACAATATTTATTATAATTTAAAGCCTTACAAAAAAAGGGAATGCATTAAATCTTGGTTATACTAGGTAGACAAAAGATTTTAATCGAAGTCAGTAAGGTATCTCACCGTTTGATGGTCGATGTAAAAAATATTTTAAAATATATTTAATATATTTGTAGGGGGTTTGGTTACAATTGTAGCATCAAGTTTTATATTGGCATGTGAATCTATAGAAAATGATGTTCCGTTCCAATTCCAAAGTATTTGCTAGATATAAAAAAATGTCCAAATGGTTACGTTAACAAAAAAAAACTACAACAAAAAATAATTTCTTCTACATTATTTTAATTTGAAGGAAAAAATGTTCTTTTAATACTAATAAAGGATGTCCTTGATCTATATGACGTATCCAGTCTGTGAAAGTAAAATGAAATTACGATCAATGAATCGTAATGATAGTTCTAATCGATCGATAATTATAAAATTCTTTATAGGAAAGTAAAAGACAATTTGTTCCGCATTGACTAATTCAGTATCTCCTATATTAAATAATTTTTACGAAAAGATAGAAAGCTATTTCCTTGAGTCACTTTATTTATAATTTTTTTTTGATTTTTTTAAAGTGCTTTTTTACAAAAAAAAGAAAAAAAGATAAATCAATATTTTTATATTTTGTAAATTTATATTTTATTTTATTTATTTTTTTTTTTTTTAAAAAAAAACGAAAAAATTGTTTTTTACATAAAGAGGAATCGAACGACTATGCGGTATAATGAGTAACGAATTTCACGATAAAGCGATTTTTTAAAATTCTTTATATATGAACATATAAAAATCAAACTTATATCGAATTCTGACTGTAATATTTTTATTAGTTTAACTAATTTATTCTTTTAAATTATTAAGAAATTATCATTTGAAACTGCATCATTAATGATCTTGGCGATAATTCGAGTTATATCACAGGCCAAATTTATTATTTTCATTGAATGAATAAAAAAAAAATATTTATTAACTTAAAAAATTGGTAAATTTTAAATTTTATTAAATTTTAAGTCATGAATGAATACGCAAAAAATTAAATTTTAAACTAGAATAAATTCCTATCCTATAATCTATTTTTAAGTCATGAATGAATACGCAAAAATTAAATAATCTCGAAGATGTTTTAAAATATAATAAATGCAATCTTCTGGTAAATGTGGGACAGTCATTTTTTTTTTAACTATCCCATAATAATTTTCACCTAATAAATTATAATCTATTTAATACATAAAAATTAAATTTTTATAATTTTTTGTCGATAACTTGATTACTTAGAAGATGTAGGGATCAAATTCTAATATTGTTCTATGCTATTTACAATTTTATTTGGCATATTAAAGTCAAGGTAAGACATTATTAGATCGAGGTAAATGGAAGTGTTATTGGACGTGGACGGGTATTGTGATGGCGAATAATTTTAAAGAATGAATGCACTTTTGAATCTCGTTCTGTAAAGTTGGATTACAATAAGAATTTGAAAAATAGTGAAATAGTGGTAATATACTGATGGTTTCTCCACAGTATAATCTCACTGTTATAATTAATTATCAAGCCATATTTTCCCTTAATACCATTTGTTGTTTTTAGCATAAAATGACATTATATAATTTTCAGATAAGGTAAAAGTCAATATTAATGGGGCAAATTGCTTCCACAGGAAGAGTATAATTAAGGTCTATATAATTGATTTGACTTGTTCTTTTATTTATCAATCGTAGATGGAATAAGGGTCCGGTATGTGGTGGGAATCTTTTTGCTACCATCAAAGAATAGCTTTCTTATTCCACACCATTAATCAATTATATAAGTTATATTAAATGCTAACTATTTTGACTTATTTTGACTATAATCTCCACTTTTTGCTTTTCATAAGAATGCCTCAGCGTTATGCTAGAGACGTTATTAAGATTATAGTGAGAAGGAATGGGAATTAAGAGAATGAACAATTTATGATGAATAAATGTATCTGAATTTTTGAATTTTTGTTTGTTTTTGTAAAAAAAATAGTTTAATTTTTAATTTCTTTTTGTAAAAAAAAAAAAAAGTGAATTTTTTTGCCATTTCTCCAGTAATTTTCCGACCCTTTTTATAAGAAAAATGTTTTGGAATTTTTATTAATTATTTATTTATCGGAAGTCGGGATTTCAAATACAACATACGCGTAATTGTCGTATATTACATATTATTACATCAAAATGCATTTGAAAGAAATGTTTTCCTTTTAAATATATTATTAAACAAATACGTCATTGCTTTATAATTAATTTATAAACATAACAATAAAACTTATTTTCAATGTGTCAGTTTGATTTGTTGTTAACAAAGAATTTCGGATCAAAATTCCGAATGCGGGTCATGGAAGGGATCACATTGGCTAATTAAATATTCCAAAAATGTAAATAAAAAAAAAAAATGTCTTTATGCAAAAAGATGCGCGATAAAGTACGACTCATTTTCTCCCCCTTTTTTTTAAAAAAAAAAAAAAAAATCTAAATTATAATACAATTTTAATGGGCAAAGTTATGTAAGTACGTGATATTTACTCAAAAATTTATTTAGAGGTACCGTACATATATTCGAGATACACATGATTTTACTCCAACAGTCCAACTGCAATAATTAATAATTGCAAAATAATCAAATAGATTTCGGCATAATAAGAAATAAAATAATTAATTAATTAAGAATCATTAACAGATTATAAAGTGAATAATTGAATAATCCAATTTAACATAATTTTTTTGTAAAAAATATTTTTGATACTGTATATAGAGGTTATTATGATCTGCGTGGCGCTGTTGATAACTGACTCATAAATCTTTCATAACTCTATACCGATCTACAAAAAAATTTATATAGTGATAAAATAGAAGAAAGGTTAAAAATTGCGTGATACAATTTTTATTTTTTCAAAAAAAAAAAAAAAAAGCTTTTTTTTTTAAAGGAAAAAAAAAAAAAAATAATTTGCTTAATTTGTTCACATTGACTCTTTTCTTTGATAAGATGCCTTTTTTAGGTTTTTTTTTTTTTTT
>QZLH01000217.1:103711-117162 GCA_003833135.1 Oehlia diaphana | reverse complement strand
ATGAATTGCATTCAAATCTGTTTAGCTTAAGCTTAAGCATAGCTATAGCTATAGCTAAGCTAAGCTTTAAATTAAAGCTTTGCTTTACTTAAAAATTAACTGAAGTGTTTTTTACGAAAAAGGAAATTTTTTTGGTATCGACGGCAACTCAACATGTGAATGATTATCAAACAAAGAATAGATTTTCATTAGAGATTTTCAAAGAGATATATACAAAAAGGCTAAATGATCTACATAAAATTTTCCAAATACAAAAAAAATACGGCATTAAATCTTTATAGGGTGTTAAAAATTTTGATAAAAAATACGTAATCTTGATGACCTAACTATAGACGAAAAATTTTTAAATCAAAACTTTACTCTGTATAACTCCACTATGATGTCAACGCATCTGTGTGCCCTACCCTATATATATTTCTGGGTCCTAATCAACCTACGTATTTATTTAGCGATTTAGTCATATAGTAATAACACATTAAATTGGTAAACTCAACCAAAGAAACCTAACAAATGTTAAACAGTCGGTTGGAATTTAACTGACAAAAGAAACGAATTTTTATGTTTGTAAAAAAATGCATAACCTTTTTGTTTTAATAATGTCTTATTAATAAAAAAAAATTATATTTGTTTATATTAGACGAATATATACCGTTTTTAATTCAAAAAAATTACAATACAAAAAAGTATAAAACATGAGTAATTATAAATTACAACATAATTTTTCCACGTATGGGAGAGTTAAATTAAATATATTTGTGATATACCTTAATTTGGTAATTAAGCATGTTTTATTTTAATCATATCAAAAGGATTTTTGGTTTTAACGACGGAATACGTTGCGCAGAAGATATATCAAACAGTTTTTATTTTAATAAAAACATTATAACGTTTTTTTATTAAAGAAAAAAAAAGAAAAGGAAATTAAAAAAAAATTATTTCAAGTATTCAAGATTTTAAAAAATTTATGTTGACTTTGATAACTTTTTAATGATTATTTGAGAAAACTAATATTATAATGTGCGTAATTTACACTTTTTTTTTTTTGTTTATTCTAAAATTTATATATATATCCATTGTATAAAAGTTACCAATACGATTTTTTATGGAATCATGAATACTATTTTATAATAAATATTGATAACGTTCTTAACTTATTTAATAATAAATAAATAATAGTTCTAAGAATTATTTGATTAGTTTATAATATTCCAAAGTAATCCATAACAGGTAATTATGACTTACAATTGCTCATCTCCTATATTCAACGAATTGGAGCTGCCAATTCTATATAAGTTATTGAACCGAATTCTACAGCACTTAGTACTATAATTTCAACCGTTTTTCTCATAGACGTTCAGTTCTTGTTCAATAAGCTTCTGGTAAATTATGTAATATAATTGCCGAAGTAAATTATTACAATGAAACACAAATTTTTGATCCCTTATATATAAAAATAAACTCAACAAATTGTTTTTTTGACATAGTAAATACAGTAATTTTCAGTGGATGCATAAAAACTAATAGACTTGTTCATTTGACCATATGCAAAATAAACCATTCTATTGGTGAAACTCGTTCCAAAATTCATTGTTAAATATCACGTGAGCGCGTAGCTTACCATGTAAGATAATATTCTGCGTCTTTCTCAAAATCATGACTTTATGACTAATCAAAATGTCATACTTCGAAATTGATAATCAGCAATTCAATTTGTTCTACCATCAACTTTTACTTGGTCTTCTTTATATTCTTCTGGTCTTTCTTAATATTGTTACCAGCAACGCAAAGATATTAGACAAGAGGGACTAATGGTGTTTAGACTTCGAAGTGTAAGCGGTTAGTCATAATAATACATGATGTCAATTATTTGTCAGATTTACTGTAACTACAATATTATTGTATTTTTTATTTTTTATTTATGTTTTGCAGATTTACTTGGAAATGTAACAGACGCTGAGCTTGGCGCGTGGGACAAATATTATCATGGGTTGCTTGTAGCACGTTGTATGTATCATTTGTAAGTTCTTTACATATTCGAAATAGTTCAGTATTATTATTGCTTTAATACAGCAAATGTTACAGATGCCCCGCGTGGTTTAGTATGCAAGTTTTCGCACAAGAAGGAGTTGCTAATGTTGCCATTAATCAAGCCATAAATAATGCATTTGCACGAGGAAGAGTGCTTACGTTGCATTAATAAAGCGATAAATGATGCGTGTGCACCCAATAACTCAATCTGGAATATTTTTAAAAGAATAATAATATGATTATAGATAAACTTTTTCTGTAGTTTACTAGCTAGTAAGGCCAGGGCTTTGAATGCAAATGCAACACATAATATCGATCAAATTTATGAATTCTCTAACATACAAGGTGTACTCCCTTCTAATGCGGGTGTCATATTACCTAAGAACTGTTTCGCTTTATTAAATTAAACTCTTGGTGAATGCAATGCATCCCATTATAATCAACCTAATGCAACTGTTTATCAAACTGCCATGGAATCTGTTCGAGCTTTACTTGGAGTACCACTTCTTAGATATAAATATGAGATTATGATTAAAAACAGTATTTTATATTATCTATTAATGGTTTGTAGGTTGTTTTTTCTCTAAGGAAAATCTTTTTTAACCAGGTAGTGAAAGCCTAAAAAAATATTAGTTAATTAAATTGTTCAATATTATGAAATGCAAAATATAATAAGTTAAAATTTATACATACAGTATTTTAAAAATTTCAAAGCGAATTTGCAGTTCGTTATGTTAAAATGAAATGAAATGGATTTATGATTTTTGTAACCTATGCATCTTAAATTACGGCCTGATCTGAATTTTTTTTTATAAATACCTGCCCATCTACACCTAGAAAAAATAAATTTCTAAACGGTTATCTCCTCAATTCACCGTCATTTTCACAAAATTTAAATACTAATAAGATATATTGGATACTACCATAGAACATTGCCAAACATATTTACAGAAAACTGCTTCAACTTTACAATTTGTGCGTTAATTGAAAAAATTAAAAGAATTCTTCTTTAGTTTTTATAATATTATCATTAATCTTTTTAACTTTTTATTTTCGAACAGAAATTCTATCTTTAAGTTAATTTCATGATATATAAATTAAATTATCTTTTATTGAATTAATTATTCCAGATCAAGTCACCAATGTATAAATCACTTTAATAATGTAATATTACAATAGCAATTTAAAGTAGTAAGATTAAAGATATAATTATTTGATTAATTATGATGTCTATAGGAATACAATTTACAGTAAGGTATTCAAAGGAAAATTGACTCGTAATATTTAGTTGCTTGTGTAGTATTAATATTAATGTTAACCATTAATATGATTAAAAAAAGTTTGGATTTCTGGGGATGAAATTATTAACGCGTATTATATGAAATAAGTATTCATAGTGTAATTGCGTGAATCTTGATAAAACTCTTATCCAATTTTTAATTTTCTATTAATATAATTTGATTTTTCTTCTCCTATGATTCTAGCATCAAATATGTTTCACACTTGATATTTTGTGAATTAAGAGTAAAGAAAATTCTTACTCTTACAGTAAATTGTAAAATGAAAAACTTTCGGTAATGTATTCTGACACATGAGCATCACTGGAACACATGTGTACTGTAAACAGAGTTTTTCTCTACAATAAAAATTTCTAGCTGAAACCAAATGTTTTTGTATACCTAAATTAGTCTAATTATACGTGAGTAATACATTATTGTTGTTTATTATTATGAATATATTCGCTAAAAAATGTTAAAATGGTGTAATCATCAGAAGTTAAGTAATAACTAGCACGAATAGATGACATGATAATTAGTCGTTATTCTTATGACCACCACCCACACTAAATCCCATCCCAAACCAAACCATGTTTAATATCTTAATTTTGTTAATATCACACTATCATATAATGTAAAATATTTATATATAATGGTATGATAACTAATTGAATACATAAATATAATATATACGATGATATTAGTTCAAAATAAAATTTGTCAGTAAAAAAGTTATGAAATAAATCAATAAAAATTTTCTCTTAATTTACCTTTATAACTTATTATCAAAAAATATGGGATAAGATAAAATATAAAAATATATTAAACTAGAATTTTACTAAACTACAAACTAAATAAATTTAACTAGAAATTAGTTTTTCTTTTGAATAATAAAATGATTAAATACTAAAAGTAAAATGAAAAAGAAAATGAAAAATGAAAGGAGTATATTATATTTACATATATTTTTTCCGTTAACATTATTTCATATTTCATCATATTGATCGTGGACTTATTATCCAAGAAATTTCTCCAAATAATTATATCTCTTGTGGCCATAAAGTTATGGTTTAATCGCTAAAAAGTGTGAATTAGATTTCTAATTTAGGTTGTTATGAATTATAATAAAAAATCATTTTATTGATTTTTTTAAAAATATTGGTCTGCTTTTTTTTAAAAAAAAAATGGTCTTTTTTTTTTTTTTTTTTTTTTTTTAATAGAAAAAGCAAATTTTTTTTTAAAAAAAATCGGTGCATTGATTTTTTATGATAAAATAAAAAAAATAATGATTTTTTTGGATATTGTATATCAAAAATCTCGATCACATTTTTTCTCATGAACCTGTCATTAAAGAACAGACAATATACCGTAATGTGAGAAATTAAAAATTAGTATTTACTCAAAACTGTCATGGATAATAACTAAAAAAATGACATGCGGGCTCTGATTAAACTTTTGTAAACTGAGTTAAGTATATAATTGTTTTTATTTTTTTAATCAACTATTTAAATTGTTATCCTTTTATTACATGTTATTTTTAATTTATGATTTTGTTCTATTTAGTTTAATGTCATACCATAAATATTAACCATATCGACTATTGTATCGGACATAAATATTATTATAACTATTAAAGATATAGAAGACTATGCATCGTAACAATAACAGACAAGATAAATTAAGAAATTATAATGAAAAATATTTTACCGGAATTGATTATATCAAATTTCTGTATCAGATAAACTGTCATCATTCTTATTCATGCTCCAATTTCTCTCGATAGTCGATACATGATTAATGAATGATTAATAGGGTGTTTATATACTATATAATTCTAAACAACATATGATAAACTCATAGCTCGTATAAATATACTATAAATAAAGTTGTTCGATTTGGGCACTTAATTATTTTGATATTATAATATTTGGCAAATGAACCTCGTAACCTTGTTTATAAAATTGTATAAAAAATATTTGAAAATATAAAGATGTTTAAAGTTGTAAGCCTAATTTAAACATCAAGTTTAACTATTGAAATGTAATTAAATTTAATTAGAAAAGTAAAAGGAGGATTTAATAATATAATATAATAAACGGAACACCTATCTATGGTTGAAATGAATAGAACTTAATTCATGATCCGTCTCCGAACCAGTGAAAACTATTAATACATTTCGGGGAATCATTTTTGCAAATTAATTATCCCTAAAATGGCTTTTGAGCTAATTTGCCCAGATTTTTTTTTTTTAAATGTTATAGAATAATGTTCCGAAGTATGATAGATTTGCGTCATCATATTAATTTACAAGTTTGATCAAAATATACTTGCCATTAAAGGTTACGATGTTATACAAATTAGTGATTTTGTCTAGAAAGTAGCTAGCCAAATTTATATTGCAACTCGGCTGAAAAATAATGTAACCAATTGCTTAAACTGGGTTTGTCAAAATTTTTATATTATTTGATTAGTTAAAATTTTTTTCTTTAGCGACGCTGGATTCAAGCCTTTAAAAGAGCTACATTATTCAATTACAAGATGTGTATCGATCATAAAGTTAATATTTTTTATTAAAATATTATTTATTTGCTGACAAATAATTTTTTTTAAAAGGTATAAACAAATTTTGCTTATATTGAGCGGTATCTAATTTGAATGGTGGATATTTTATTACTGTCAAGAATATAAAGAAAGATAGAATCATAGGCGTGTTCAATTACCCGAGCTTTGTGAATATTTTGAGAATTCGAAGCAAGGTCCGGAGCAGCTCGGCGGATGTTCAATGAGCCACATGCAATGTACTCCTGTGCGACAAAATAAATGCGTCATACGACAGAGTCTGTGTGACGGCTAAATTTCTTACATATAGTACCATTCGGTATTTTTTCGTAAATAAAATTCTTTTTTACTTGAGCCAATAGCATTTCGCAAAAAACAGTATAAAATCCGAAAATGACTATCACGTTACTCTGTTTTGTAAAAGAAAATACTCTTGCGAACACTTTCCCTGGCGATATTGAGAAGGACCAACTTGTTGGTCACTTCAAGGAGACTATAAAAGATAAAATAAATGTTCCTGCTGGTTTCAAAGCGAAGGACTTAAAGTTATGGAATGTGACGAGCCCTGACGATTAATACTATCTCTTGAGCAATATCACACTCAATGACGGGAACGAACTCTTTGCAACAAGAGAAATAACACTTGGCCGAGAAACCGCATAAAAGGTCATCAGTAAAGTTGCCACGTAAGTGTCTGGTACGGTCTGTAATTTTTTGTCATTTTCTTTTGTAGCACTTAACACGTTTTTTCGTTCTCAGCTTGGAAGGATTGTTGTCGTGTATTCCGCCACCCATACTATATTCTCCGGACTGTGTACTACATCGAAGTCCATTACAAAGGTCAATAGTGACCAACCAACAAATGTATTACTATGGGGGACTCTTTTGAGCAAGTGAACAGGATTCGCTTTGATAAAGATTCGAGAGACTGCAATTTACCCATGATATAGAAGTGTTAATTGAGGAAGATGTTTGTGTTGCTATTCACGTTAATATTTGTTTGGTACTAAATAAGATTGCAGTGTGTATTCAAGGCGATCTACTGACACTCCAGCAATACCACAGATTTCAACTGTCATCTCGTGGGTTTATTGAACTTGGTGATTTAGGCTAAAAGAAAGCGTGTTTTAGAGGATATGGGCGAACAAACATTTCCCGAGTTTTATCAGACAAGTAAGGACAAGGATGTGGTTCAATAAATCTATAATTATATGGGAGGAAACAAACTTAGATATTGTATTTTACCACATATGATAGTCACTGGTTTCTACGCAGAGAACACACGGATCTCAAAAACCTTCCACCGCAATCCGAATCTTCTCTTGTACTCAAGGCATATACTTATCTAACTCGACAGGCGAAAGAGAATCCCAAGTCTCCAAACCTCAAGTACTAGTGCCAGTTCGGGACAATAATTTACGTCTTCCAGTTCTTCATTAAACCAACAACCAACTTCCGGCACTTTTGTAGATCAACAATAATCTTCTAACATCCTCGTAGAAGTTTAGCTTCACGGACTTCAAGTTTAAGGCATACTACTAGATGTAGGACGAAGTGGTAAAACACTTCTATGCAAGTTTCGTGGTGATATATTGCTTTGAAGAGCGTAGACTTATCGAAAGCCTCACCGTATGTTTTGGAAGAAATGCAGAAAGAAGTCGAGATATAAGGACCTCACTGACATTCAAGGCAATTATATCCGGAAGTTAGTGTGTTACGGATATTACGGAGGGAGAATTGGCATGTCCATTGTCGGCACTTCGTTGAGCAAGGGAAAAAAAATAAAGAAACGGCAAAAGAAAAGGGCTATTAAGGAATTAGAAGCGATCTACAAGCATAGCATTCTCCACAATAACATTCGGAAGGAAAACATCTTTATCAATGATAACGACGATGTGTACCTGATTGGCTTCGGAATAGCAAGTCAGGCAGACACAAAAAAGAAGTTATTCCAACTTGCTAGATAGATATAATGTGTAAGAATATATAATTTCACAATCCTGTGCTGCGGTTTCTTGTAAATTTCTTATCATTAAAAAAATGTATTTGTAGACATTTTGTAAAGAACGCGGGACGAATTTCCAATGTCAGGTGGTTTGTTGGGGATTAGACGTTAGCATTAGAAATTTCAGCGATGGCCGGTCGTTAAATCATGTATCAAGGGCAAAGACCCGAGTCTTTGTATTTATTTTATTTCACACCCGTATAATGGGATGCATCCCGAATCATTGTATTTATTTTTTAACCTTCGGTCTGTATTAATGAAATTTTTCTTGGCAATATTTACGAAATCATATTCAAAAAAACATGCACACACACGTTTACAAAATCAAAGTAAAGCTTTTAATTATATTTTTGAGTTATACATGATAAGGGACTCGGGTCATTTATCATTTGTAATTTAAATCATTTCAATTATATACAATATATACTGTATATAACCATTTACCGAACACTAGTTAAGTTGTATTCCAAATAAAATTTTCTTCCCATCACCTGACTACTAACCCATTTATGTGGCAAATTAGAATCTCCAAGTTTATATTAGTGATATAAAGTTTAAATTTAACTCCAGAAAATTAAGTATAAATTGAGTCGCATATACTTTAAAAATAGTTATAGTTATGTGTTATCACTACGAAATTAAATATATATGACGCTAATTTTTCCCACGATTCGTAACAAATTTAAATTTTGGCTCGTGGTAGTCGGTTTGCTATGTACTCATATATGTTTTGTACCGAAAATAAAATGACCAGAAAATTAATTTAACAGTGTTACAATCGCAAATATATTAAAAGTCTACATTGTAGCTCACATAAAAAGTGTTTGTCATGACATAATGGTAGATATTATAAGAAATTATCTTTCTGCTGCAAAAGAAATTTTCTCGGGTTCCGCACAACAGCGAAAGATTTGTGCACTTCGATCTGCTTTAGAATACAGTATATGAACCATTTCAAAGTATAGTCCTTCCGGATAGATTATTGATGGAAAAAAAAATTCATGATTGTTGGCAATACTGTCAGATGGCACGAAATTAAGGACAAACATTGAACATGCATTTTTTCGTCCTTTTGTATACCCAATGGCCTGTTTAACTGCACTACTGATCTCATCTTTAGAAACACTATTAACCTTGATTTCGAAACCATATTCTTTGCCATTACACACCCATAGATCGCATTTTTTCTCGGATCCTTTTAGAGTTCGAGTCTCACGAAAGAGCTTATATGTATTATTAGACACAGCTGAACGTAATAGACATAAAGCTCCCCTTGGATAATTACTTCAGAGAAAGAATGTAAATTGGCGGCCAAGGAATGAAAAATTACATCGTGATGAATAAATTTTAAAAGTCCTAAGACATCCTTCAGGAATTGTTGAGGTTCTCTAATATCTGGGATTGTTGCTGCCATTAGTGATACTATAAATATCATCTAGGACTTCTTCACTTAATTTAATATGTCTATCTTTTTGGATATCATTGAAAAACAACATATGCTGATCTTCAGTGAAATCAGATGCCTGAATTGCTTAAGCTGAGAATGGAGACGGTTGTGGCTCTAGAAGGAACTTACTATCATGTGATAAACTTTCCTGTGATAGTGTATCAATGACTTTTCTATTTTGTGGAACACCATCTTTTAGCATGGCAACAATTGAGTAAGTGCCAGTATAAACAATAGACTTAATTCCAATCGACCTATCACTTATGAGTTTGTTAAGTTCACTTATTTCATCAATCGTATTTTCAATATTTTTGTTTTTTTTGCTATTAAATAAGAATTGATCAAATTCATCGATTGGGATTACTATCTTCTCCTTATATTTATCCTTGATTTCTTTACATAAATTGCCACAGCTAGTACACTGTTTCAAAGAAAGTGAATTGGACAACCCAAGCAGAAATCCACATGCTAATACTGAAGAATGTACATAAAAATAATTCGCTTTGGTGTCACACAAATAATGTAAGACTGATGTCTTCCCCGATTGGAAGTGCCCAACTAGGAGTGCACACAAATTTTGATCTATGACATCCTCCAGACTACGGGTTGAACTCAGCTCCCTAAATGGAACATAAAAATTTTCTGAAACATCCACAGGACCATCAGTCCTCACAAGTTTATGAGCTCTCATATTTTGTTTGGAATTCTTCCGTTTAAGGCCTGTGCAAGAAAGACGATTTAAATTTAGTGAACCAGTACAAAATTAACATTAGGTAAACCATTGGGAGACATTTACCGGTGGTGGCGGGCGAAGACAGCGGTTGAACGAGGATGTGGATGCGCTCATCTGGCGGTCCATCTGGGAAAATTTTCCTAGCTAATTTTGTTGAAGGCAACCTCTCACCTCCGAATTCTCTTCCGATGTTAATTTCAGTATTTTTAAGTTTTCCTCTGTTTTCATCGGTTTCTTCGATTTCAACCTTCCAAACATCTATGTTAGATCTACTAATAATATCCTTTTTCTTTTCATAGATGTAGTCTATGAGAAGTCCAACATTGAAAATTTCAAAAGGGATGGTATCATTCTTAATGGTAATTTTTTCTCCAAGAACAACCGGAAACCCACGAGTGTCACCTAGGATAAAACAATTTAAAATCATCTGCGCAATATTTCTGCAAACGCGAAAATCGAAAGTTAAAAGCAAGGTTCAAAAAGGTAAATATTCAGTATAATACAAGTAAAAGATTATGGATACAATATTAGACCTAGCAGGTAGGGTATTTTCCTCGATCTTAGTTTGTACCTGAAATGGCGAAAGTACTTGATAGCGAAGAATAGTTTGACATTTTGATTATATTCATATATATACGTTTCCATTGGTTGTTAACCAATTACTACGAACTGTGAGTCAGTGCGAACTGAGTCAGAAGTGTGTCAGGAATCAAATATGAAATTACTGAAACAAAAAATTTATTAAACTGAGAATCAGTCACATGTCACAATACACACATTGTCTGTCACATAAAGCAATTCCAGCATTTCAGTTGTTCAATGTTTCGGACAAGATATTACGACAAAATTTGCAAGGGTTTATAAAGCTAATATCTATTTTCCAGCAGAAATTTTGAGGATCTTATTAGACGAAGAACATAACTTTCGACGAGTTATACTAAGGTCAGTATTGCTGACTCCGCGTGTTCTATGTATAACTGACAACCATTTTATTCTATCCAGGATATCGATGTTGGGACAAACGAAAATCGGATTAGAGTTAATGTTGGATATTGTGTTAGTATAGAAAGTTTAGATGAACAGACATTAGCATAGAAACTTTATTTAAAGGTTGGAATCAATTAAGACGATTAATCGATTAATTTGATCGATTAAAAAATGTGGATCATCTCAAAATAATATTATTTAGATTGACTGTGTAAAAAAATAAATTTTTATTTTGAATATTTTAATTATTTTCTTAAAATAAACCTTTGTTTTATATTACATCTATATAAAGTGGCTATTTAATATGGGTGAAGTGAACGCTTATTTTAGATGCTGGAAATAGACTGACATATAAACAAACACACCTTAATCCAAAAGTTTTGTAAGAATTCTTTTATTAAAAAGAAATTCAAAATAATAAAAAAAAGTATTGATTTACTTTTTCTAAATTTAATAAATAAAGAATTATTAGTTTACTACAGTATAAGAACGTTTCAATAACAGAATTAGAATATTAATTAATTAGTAGCAAATGTGAACACACCTTAAGTATTATACAAGTTTATTTATTTAACACTATTTATAAATTTTGTATTAAGTATTATTATAAATAAATTATATTTTGAAACACTGATTATGACGCAATAAATGTCAAAAATTACTTAAAATTGATAGATAAATAAAACAAAAACCTTGTTATAAATTAACCAATTAATTAATTGAGTAATTAATTAATCGATTAAGGTTTTTTTGGCTACTCTATTTCACTTAATGGGACGGAAGTGACAGATTAAATCCTTCAATGTTATTATCTTTTTATAATTTCTCTACTAATTCGAATTCGAGCTGAGTGGTTTTATCATTTCCATTTTCGCAAAATGTACTTCTCGTTTCTTTAGCAACTAGAAGAGGTCTGTCTATGATTGTCGATTCATCATTGGGCGGGCGAATAATAAAGTCAAAGACGGTCAATCTTTGGGTAGTAAAGCTCTTTTGACACGAACATGCTCTTTAGTTTCTTCATTGTACTTGGGCGACCCAAGTAATCGCAAGGAGGAAGATCGTTTATTGGCAATATTATAATAGTTTTACCTTGCAATCCTTCTGGAAGTTTCTTGCGGACCAGCTTAGTGAAGACTGCGACCTGTGAAATATTTTTAAGTCTCATACCAGTGGTTTTCTTTTTCCAAATACGCAATCTTCCAAATATGTTTATTATTAGCGCTCAGGTACTTCTTGACCCATTCAAAAATATATGATCCAACTAAAATTTACAGTTGATTGTGAGTTATAAAAATTATTGAGACAAATAGCGATATAGTGATAAATGGTGAAATTAATAAAATACAGCGCCGACGATGATGAATAATATGCCAATTTATATTGCACTAAAAGAATTATCTTAATAATATTATTCGACTCACCATTGTCGTAAACATTCTTTTCTCATGAGGGCTATATAAATGAAATAAAAGTGGAACATGATAGCAATCGCAAATCATTATAAACAGAGCTCAATCCGTAGCATACAATTCTTTCAGAAATGAACTTCTGTAAAAGGAACAAAATCAATAGCGATTTAAGGATTATCTACAATATGAAAATGTATCGCATATTTCTATAACGAATAAAAAGTAACATAAGAACTTACAAAACTAGGCTTTAAAATGAACAATATAAATTTATAAAGTTGATTACATTTAATTCTAAAATCGGCACACAAACTTTAAAAAAGGATGCTTCATAAACAACACATTAACTATAAATAAAATTCATCTATGTCTAAAAAAAAATACATGTGTGACCGTAACGTTTAGATTAGCCTGTATAAATTAATTTCAATGATCTAATCCAATTCCGGTTAATGAAATTTAATCGGGAATTTTATTTTTTTTCGAGCCACGAGAGCTAATTTTATGCAATTCATTATGGGAAAATTTGGATGCCTTATCTTCTTTTTTAACACCATTTGTCAGGCTTATACACTTATTTGAATCTGATACATCATTACTTTCTGGTGTGTACAATAAATGGCAAAACCTTTCAGTTTCGGTTAATGCACAAGAATTAGATTCGGATTTCAAAATGAAGGTTTATGATCTAACTAAACAATGGATTGTGTATGCTTTTCATCCTGCAATGGCAATTGCTTAGATCCTAAGTAATAAAATATTTTTTGTAAAATTTTTATTTTTATAAATAATAACAGATCTATTTTCTAGTTTTTGTTAGTGCTCCTAACGGGTCAAGTCGGGTCGGGTTTTGAAGATGATCAAAGTGAAAAGGTCTTGACCCTAAACCCGACCCGAGTATAGTTCGACCGGATATCCCGGGTCTAAACCCGAATTTTCAAAGGAAAAAAAATGAGCAACCACCATTTTTTCGGCATTATAATGAAACCTTAATGAAATTATA
>QZLH01000217.1:70854-103061 GCA_003833135.1 Oehlia diaphana | reverse complement strand
TGTTCAATAACTCGGGTCAACCGGGTCGGGTCATGCGGGTCACCGGGTCATAAAAATTATTGAACCCGACCCGAGCTTTTAAGTCGGGTCGGGTCACATGACCGGGTCGACCCGTTCGTTTAGGAGCACTAGTTTTTGTGGCAAATCTTTGGAACTTGATGATTTTGAAAAAATTATTTTACCATACCTTAAAGAAGTTTATACATTTGAAAATGCGGCATATGTAAGTATTGTGAATACTTTATTGATAAATTTTAATACTTTCTAATAAACTTCATACATTTACATTAAAGATTTATGGAGTCATGCAAAATATATCGCTAAAACTGATGAATTTTCTGGAGCATTACTCTGGGCATCTGTTAAATATTCAAGCCAAATTGGTTGGTGGAAGTAAATTTCACATAAAAATTTCCTATTGTGGTTGAACTCGCCCGTCAGGTCCTTTCAATTCTGACTTCTTCAGCTGCTGCCGAACGCAACTGGTCAAACTTCGGATTTATTCATAGCAAACTTCGTGCACGATTAAATAATAACAGAGTAAAAAAACGTGGCTCTCTATCAAAATTCAAGAATTCAAAAGGAAATTAATGAAGATGATTGGTTTGAAGGTGATCAAAATTAAATAATATATTATTGAAATAACGAAAATTAAGTATATAATAAAGTGTCTAAATTAGAATATATTAGCAAAGACTGTTTGAAAATGATGAAAAAAATAAATTTCATTCGAAATTAATATATATTATCTGTTATAATGTTATATAATTAAATGTAAAGGCTAGTAAAATATTAATGTTTTAAAACATGTTTAAAACACCAAAATTGTTTTGAAACATGTTTTTTGCCATCCCTAACTACAAATGCCTTACTTTTGTTTCTCAATCCAATAATTTAATAGCATCTCTTATCAATGCACTAGCAGGTAATTAATAATTTTAGAAACAACTAATTCAAATCAATCAAAAAATAAAAACTGACATTTAATTTTTAAAAGGAAAACCAAAAAATTAAAAATTATTTATAAGCAAATATTAAAATTAAATTCAAACCCAATTTTACACCAAACAATACCATTTTTAAAATAATTGATAATTCTGTATTACATAAATTAATATTATCAAGAAAAGTATATAAGTATTACTTATCTCCTGGCTAATTAGGAATAATTATTGTATTACGCTAGTAGGTATAATAAATATTGTATTATGATATATACAGTATTTACACAATCAGGATTTTTTATTGCCTAAATTATTGTGTTACATTTGACATTCAAAAATAAAAATATTGTTAGCCGTAAATAGTAGTAGTTGAATGAACAAATTATTCAAAGATCGACAAGGATTTTACTGCGTTTCGGCTGAATTTTTCGACTAACTTTATGCTTTCAATAAAGAACTCCTAATGTTATAAATACATGCTTCAATCGCATTTCATGTTCTCTATCTGTGTTTATAATTACTAATAATAACATTTAATTTGTTAAATTTATATTTATTATTACTTACATTTATTATTATTTACTTTCTTACTTTCTGTATCAGAATGGCCAAGAATTTGTCTAATGTAATTACTTTAATGATCGTTTTGGTCATCCTCATAACTGGAACATCTTCAGAATTGAAGCGTCGTGCTCAAAACGTCAACAAGGAAGGTTTGGATCTTATTAAAGAATTTGAAGGTTTTAACCCTAATTTTTACAAGGATCCAGTGGTAAGTTCATATCTTATTAATGAAATAACTAAGTTAAATATGAATCACATTAATTACTATGACACCTACTATGACACCAGGGCATCGAAACTATCGGCTATGGACATGCATGTCACGTTCATGATTGTAGTAAAATTCAGGCTCCCATCAGTCTCGCTGAAGGAGAAACATTGCTCAAATCGGATTTAGCCGGTTTCGAATCATGTGTTGAGTCACTCACTCGGATTAAGCTAAATCCCGATCAGTTCTCTGCCTTGGTTTCATTTACCTTCAACCTTGGTTGTGGTGCTTATGAACAATCCACATTACGTGTGAAGCTTAACGCTGGTGACACCAAAGGTGCTTCCTTTGAATTTGCAAAATGGGTCTATGGTGGTGGGAAAAAATTGCCCGGTTTGGTGAGACGTCGTAATGCCGAAAGGGATTTATTTTGTAAGAGTGGTGGTTGTTAAAAGTCATTATATATGTGTTTATTTACTTCATTATATTTTTAATTTTTATTAGTAAAAGTAGTCAAATAAAATATTTTATAAGTTAGGAAAAATAATAAAGTTTTTGCCGATTTAAGCATAAACTATAAATTTAGTCTTAAATGAGAAATCAATAAAACTTACATAATATATTCTTTTTTGTTAATTAAATAATTATTGAAACGTGAATTTTTACAATGATATATCGTAAAGGTTGTTGTAAAACAATAATAATGTTGCCATTGACAGGTCGAAGAATGATGATGATGACATTGACTAGGAATGGCAAAAACATGTTTTAAAACAATTTTGGCGTTTAAAGCATGTTTTAAACGTGTTTCAAAACAATTTTGGCGTTTTAAAGCATGCTTTAAACGTGTTTTAAGACAATTTTGGCGTTTTAAAGCATGTTTTAAACGTGTTTTAAAATATTAAGCACTTTACTAGCCTTTATGACGTAATACATATTTGCAATAAAAATTTAAGCACTTCATTATATAATATATATTTAGAGTATAGCCGGACCGACCTTGTTAGGAATATAGCTTAGTGATACTAGTGATTCGTTAAATAAAATGTGCGCTAACTCTTAAAAAAAAATTATAAAAAAAAAATTATATAATGTATTAATTTAATCGATCAATTAAATCAATAACTAAGAATGTCATTTCCACAATAATTACACACTTTTGACGAGGTGTTTTTCGTAACTTTTCAAAGTGCTTACGGATGTCTTCCGATGATGATCTTCCACGAGAATAATTTTAAAAAAAGGTTACTTAAAAATACAAAAGTGTCATTACGCAATAATCATGCCGATCAATGTTTTAAAACAAAAAAAAAAAAGTTTTAAAATAATAAAGAACTGATTTAAATTGTTTTAGAACATCTTGTTTTAAATCACGTGCCATCCCTAATTAAAATTATGATATTGACATTCCATACGAGTTAGTCAAATGCCGATGTTCATTAACTAGATATTCACAATCCTGACCAATCATAATTCCAAAAATTCAAAATCCCGAAACTACATTATTCATAACATTCATAACATATTTTTTTTTAATTTTATATTATTATTTGTTAGAGGTAGTAATGATATTAATAATATGTTATTAATAATATGTAATAATTTTTAAAAAATATATCGCAAAATTAAAAAGTTTTTTTTATTGTAAAAATTAATATATTTTTTTAATGTTTCTGATTTTAAAAATTAATAATTTTTAATAATACATCGCTAACAACTAATATTTTTTTATTTAATATGGTAATGATATTATATTTCATTGTAAGAATTAAAATTTCTCATTAAAGTTTTAAATAATTTTTAATAATTTTTAATACCATTTTGCGAAACAAATCCACTTTGAAATACAAAAATATCATTATAATATAAATTGCCAGGAGGATAATAAGTGTCGAGATATTGAGCGTCGGGATAATGAATTTCGGGATAATGAGTGTCGGGAATAATGGCTTCCGATTTAGTCAGTAATATGAATTGTACCGAAATTATAAAATAATAAATTATGGTTATATCGTTCAAGACTTTTACTGTACCAATAGGTAGGTCCATCTGTGTTAATCCAATATTCAAAAAAAATCAATGAATTAATATGTAACAAAGTTAGGCGACACAAAGTAATAAAATTGGTTATTCCGGCCAGGTCAAAAAAAAAAAAAAATTTTTTTGTATAAATTTTACACAAAATTTTTAAAAAAATATTTAAAACAGAGACACCAGAATAATGTATATAAAATATTTAATATTTATTTAAATAATAATATTTGAACAAAATTACTAGTAAAATTAGAGCCTTTCCATTCAAATTGTTTTCGTCATGATAATGGTTGTTATCAATTTTACCCGCATCTTTTTCCCCATCCTTTTTTCCCCACTTGGTATTTAAGGATTAGATCTGTATTTATATATGAGATATATATTATTGATAAGATGTATAAGAGACTTTGAAATAGTATATATGGGCGTATATCCGAATGATACAACTCTCGTTAAATAAAAGCACTAATTATAAAAAAAATAAAATAAAATTTTAATGATTGAATAAAAAATTAATGCAAAAATAATTTACATACCTGAATAATTATTGCAGAAATATCCTCAATAAAAATATTGGTGACATCTCCCCAAAATAAACTCTGTTTTGCTGCATGTGATAATTCAGCATTAAAATTAACATCAATATTTCGAGTTTCTAGACCACGAAAACTAAAACTTGGAATTTTAATTCGTAAATTTGATCCAAGTAGTTCTAAATGTGAAATATCAACTCCTGCTAATATCGTAAATATTATTACAATTATTTGATTATCTTTATTATCTCTTAACCATTTCGAAATTTTTCGATATTTCTTTTCCGGCTGATCTCTTTTCATCACGTTTATAACCTCCTTTTCGTATTTCTTTTGAAAACTTATAATTTTACTACTAAATATATTACTCCATCTTACAACTTCTCCCCACATACTATTCCTTTTCACATTTGTCATACTGTTTTGATCTTCCAATTTTTCAACGCTATCTCTTTTAAAGCTTTCAAGTATTTCTAATTCTTTTTTAAAACGTTCAAGTTTTTCTAATTCTTTTAAAATAAAAATAAGTACATTTTCGTTCGTCGTAAGTTCATTTTCGCTTGTCGCAAGTTCATTTTCTCTTGTCATATGTTCATTTTCGCTTGTCGTATGTTCATTTTGGCTCATAAGTTCTTTTTCTTTTAATTTATTCATTAGGTCTACAGCTTTATTTAATTGACACTTAAGTTCTTCAACTTCATTTAATCCCTTCATAAACTCACTAATTTTATTCAATTCATCCGTAAATTTAGTAACTTCCTTCGGTTCTTCTCTATTAATTTCATTCGATTCTTCCATGTTAAATTCACTCGATTCTTCTTGGACAACTTGGACAACGACTTCTTTCAATTCATTAATTTGCTTCAAGTCTTTTAATAATTTATCAAGTTCATTTAAATTTATACAAACTTCTATCAAATCTTCTGTAAAATCTTCAACTTGCATGAATTTTTCTATAAGATCGTTAATTTCTCTCAATTTTTCTAAGATTTCTTTTACATTATTTGCTGGAGTTGGATTCCCTAATTTATCTATAAGTTCATTAACAACTTTTAATTCTTTCATGAGATTGCTAACTTCTGTTAATTCTCCTTTAATTTTTCTTAATTCTTTTCTAGTATCTTTTAACACTTTCTTAAGTTCCTTAACTTTTTCTTCGCGATCGACAACTTCGTTTTTATTGTCTTGATTTGATTTATCTTCTACTGTAGAATTGTTGTCTTCTTTTGCTGTAGAACTGTTGCTTTCTTCTATTGTAGAACTATTGTCTTCTTCTATTATAGAAATGTTGTCTTCTTTAACTGTAGAAATGTTGTCTTCTTTTACTGTGAAATTGTTGGCTTCTACTGTAGAATTGTTGCCTTCTTTTACTGTAGAATTGTTGTCTTCTTTTAAGTCATCATTAAGTTTTCTAACTTTTTCTAATAACTTTCGTAAGTCATGCCTCATAAGTTCATCAATTACAACTTTAAATGCAAATCCTAAATTTATGATAAACGGAAATGTCACAAAGAAAAGACTAGAAGAAAAAAAAAAAAAGGTGAAGAAAAGAGAAGAGAATAAATCAGTGTTTGTGAAACATATATATAATACATTTTTTTTACTTTTATGAAGGTTTTTTTTTTTTTACCTTGCAGTAAAAATATTTTCCACGCTATTCGCATCTTTACTAGTAAAAAGGATTGTCGTCACAAATTTCTCGATCGCGTTACCACATATAAAAATTGCAAGTGTTTTTTTCTAAAAAAAAAAGAAAAGAAAAAGTTAGAAAAAAAAATATATTTATATTTTTCATTTTGTCAGTAAAAAAAAAATCTTAATAATATATGTAATATATTAAAAATGTATACTCACCTTATAAGAAATAAATAATAATACGGCATTTAATAAGATCGTTACAGAAAGACTAATCGAATTTTTTTCTATCCACCTAGCTATTTTTACAACAAAAAAATATATTAGTTAGTTATTTGAAATAAAATCATAAAATCCTTTAAAACGAATATAAAAAAAAAAAAAAAATTGGATTCTTACGTATAGTTTCATATCCATATTCTTCATCTAAAAAATTTGTATACTCTCCAGAACTGATAACAGTAATAAGTTTATTTCTTATTAAAGTATTTAAATCACTTGCTATCAAATTAACAGATCTTTCATTTTTATCCTTAGCTTTTTTAATATTAAGTGATAAAATATATTGTTCAGGTGAAACTGAATTATCAATTTCATATCTTTCATTTGTATCAATTCGTTCCTTATTAATAGGAATTGCTTTAGCTAATTCTTGTTTTAAATTATCAAAAAATTCTTTAACTTTAGTTTTATCATATCTAAATCTTTTGAAATAAGTTGTTCCTTCCGCAGTTAATCTAATTTTTCCGTTAATGTCAGATGCGTTTACTTGACTTTTGTATATATTTAATATACCATTATTAGATTCTTGTTGAACTATTATAAATAAATAAAAAGATTTCATTTTATAAATATTATAATATTATTATTTTCATTTTTAATAAAGAATTCTTATTAAAGTAACTTACTTGTCATAAAATTCCAAGCATTATCTTGTATACCAAGGATAGGTTCTTGAAGATCTTTACTCTTTACAAAACCATCATCCATTAAAACATAATAGTTTGTATTAGGTTGATTAAAAGTACTATTTATTACTTTGATTTCAATAGTATAATCATTAATAAATTTTACAAAATCTCCATTATCATCACTAATAGAAGTAGTTTGACGTATAATACCACCATCTTGTAAAATTGTAATTTTACGATTAGGTGATAAATCAACTTTATTATAAAATTGAATTATAAGGGATTTAATTTTATATGGATCTATATTTTCACCAATTTTCGGAGTAGTATTTAAGATATGTAAATTTCCATAACCATGATCTAATAAACATTTTTAAAAGTTTATACGAGTTAAAAAAATTATATGATATAATAATTATTGTTCGTATCAACTTACCATGTGCACCCTCGATCTTGTACAAATCAGTAGTGAACAAACCCCAAATTTGATCAACTTCTGGTTGAGGTATTGCTAGAGTATTATTTGGTAAAATTAAAATATCACCATTAAAATTTGTTAAAGTAGGGTATGATATATTCCAATCATAACGATTACTACGATCATCTAAAATATAACCATAAAGGTTAAGTGTAGTTGGATCATTTTGATTTGTTGCAGTACTATATAAGAGATAACCTCCATATTGTAATGATTGAATAGAAAAATCAGTAAGATCAGCAGGGTTTTGAAAAATAGTAATATTATATACAGTTCCAGTTGAAAGAAAATCGATTTTAATAAAAGTATTTTGATCTATTTCTGGGGCAATGTTTAAAACCAGTATACAAGTTTGACCAAATCCCACTTTAGTAAAATCACAATCAAGTAAAATAATTTTTGATACTTGATTTTGAGTTTGATAAAGAACAAATGGACCTTGTTTTTCTGATTCTCCATTTTGTAAGAAAAAGCCACGGATCGACATATATGAAGCAAAGGGGATTGATGTTGAAGGTGGCGTATTATCAGGATAAATAACCGCGTAACCACCGTCCATTGTTGCAACTGTATCGATTGGAAGAGCCGTATAATTCATATACGTTTCTGCAAGAGATTGAATTTCCCCATTTTCATTTCTTATAAAAGAAGAAATATATATATATACATATAATATATATTAAAAATTATTAATTTTCGTAAATTAAAATATACGGTAATACTTACACTTTGAATTGTTGCAAGATCATAGAATTAGTACCAGTTATAGGCGCAATACGAAGAAATCCATTATCACGATGAACATTTAATGTAACTGAATCTTGAGCTGGTAACCATTCATTAGTAGTAGTATTAACATAGGATGCACCTAACCTAATTTTACTATAAAAGAAGCGGGAATAATAATAAATTTTATTAATTATACATATATATAAAAAGGTTAATTTTACATTTATTTACTGTATATACCTTTTAATATCTCCATTTAAGTCGATAACCATTCCCCAATCATCATAAGTGAAAGAATTATTTACATCTCTAGCCACCGCGTAAGTTAAAAATAAAAAGTTTTTTTTCACAGGATAGAATCTGATTGGGTTAAATTTAGCGAAAAGACAAAAATTGAAAGGTTGTATATTTAATTTATCTGCTGAAAGTTCAAAACCTTTAACAGTTCCGTTCGGATCGATAATACGAATTGTAAAGTTTTCCTCTACACAAATTTGAGAAGGAGTTGTATAATTTACACGAACTATTCGAACAACTATTGTACCATCATCATAATAATTTGTATTTAAAACGCGAGGTCTTGAAAGGATTTTAGGTTGTGGTTCTTCGAATGTAATGGATGATTTAACTGGTAATATCACCAGAAAAATAATTGATAAAATTGATAGAAGAAAAATAAAAAATAATCTCATTTTTGAAAAAAAAACGTTGAAATTAATTAAAATTAATATTTTTTAGTGAAGAATTTATTTTTTTAAGAATTTTTTTTTTTAAAAAAAAAAAAAAAAAAAAAAAAAAAAAAATAAAAAAAAAAAAAAAAATTTAAAAAAAAAAAAAAAAAAAAAAAAAAAACTGAAAATACTGCATGAAATTTCAAAAAAATTATAACGAACCTAATTGAGCATTTGTCAGAACTTTGCTACCTCCCCCTATTTTTGACTTATATGCAATAGCATCATTTGCCTTCTGAATTAGCTCATCTATCATCATACATATTTGACGGTATCGAGCGTCATTATTTTTTCCAATTTCTACTAAATCAATCTTATCGAAGGGATGGTTTTTATATTATGAACAAATTTCTAGCATTTTATGAAATTAGATAATATATAATAAAACCGTACCTCTGTTGATACTTCGTCATCGTCATCGGATTCATATATTGACATGAATGAGTCATTACTAAAAAGTTTAATAAAAAATAGGTATATATAAATTCAGGTTCCTTCTCTCGTACTAAATATATAACCTACATACATATTAAGTTTTCTTTTCAATTCTTGAATTTCTGCAGCTTGTTTTTTATTAGTAGCTTCCAATTCAGCATTAAATTTCGTCAATGTTCGTATTGATATTTCCAAATCTTGAATCTGAAAGAGATGAATCAATAGAAGAATATTTTTTATTAGTCTCTTTTCATACACACGTATATCTTTTTGAAATAAATCTATAAGAAACCAATTTGCTACTGTTTTCTTGACCTATCGACCCAATTAATTATCATATTTAAATTAAATATATTTTATACATTATAAAAATCAAAGCAACAGGTAAATCAAAAAAATAGTAGCTAGATTGAAAGAAGTTCAATGATTATAATGATTATGTGCATACAAAAATATATCGGAAAAAATAGAAAAACCTAAACAGCAATTTTGTTGACGATCAGCATTGCATTATTTTATCAGTCACATTATATACCATTTACTCACCTTTCTATTTTTCTTTGCTTCTTCTGCTTGTTTATCGGCTTTAAATTGACGATTTAAAGTAGCAATATCAAGTTCTACTTTCGATTTATCTGATGATGAATTATCCGACATAGTTCCAAGAGAGGATTTTGGGCGTACTTTTGCGACAACATTCGACTTGATTGAGGGAGATTTAGTAAGATATCCTTTACTACTATGTATGCTTATACTCGAATTTGCTGATTGGTTACTATCTTTATCGGAATCAGAATGGAAGCCATCATCAGACCTAGCTTTCTCTTTATCCGACAATCCTATTGAACTACTGCGAGGACTTCGAGGAACGCGAGGAACGCTTGTGTGATTGGGAGGTAAAGTGTTGCTGCGCACAAGTGGAGGTGGCTGTGTCGGAATATCGAGTTTAGAGCTACTAACATTTGTTTTAACTCGTGGACCACGAACCTTGACAGAGTTTGAACTACGATCACGATTCATCATCAGTTTTTCTCCTTTTCAGATCTTTATTAAGCAGTTAATTATATAGTACCCTTAGACATTCACTGGAAGTACCTCTTTTAAATACACGTATAAACTATTTATAAGAATTTATTAAAATTTTTATTAAAGATCTTAAGTTGGCAGAGTATCCTAAATATGAGAAATAAGTAGGAGAAATAAACAATTAATAATCGGAAAACGGGAGACAAGATTTTGGTAGGAGGTTAATATGATGAGTTTGATATTATTTTATGCTTTGCGAATATAAAGAAAGATTACAAGCTAATGGAAAAGGATTAACGGATTGCAATACTTGTCTCGAAGGTGTGGTTTAGGGGAGATTACGGAAGTGGAGATATATAAGGTCAAAAGTTTATATAAAAGTGCGACAATTTAGGTAACACAATCAGTATAAAGTTGACACTTTGTTTATTTTGATTTTTAGCTAAAAAATTCAAATTTACATAAAGGCCATCTGACATTAATCCTTTTTTATCCTGTCTACTATATGATCATTTCCGTTAACTTGATAAGGATCACATTTGATTTTGTAGATTTTTAACTTTCTCAATCTAAATGGAGAATCAAAATAGCAAGTTCCAACATTTGTGTTCCTTTTGTACTGCAACACGATTATGTTTTTGAGTCGGAATGTGAAGATTATGTGAAATTGTGGCCCATTCATTTTTGCACATGAAACATTAATTATTATATAATACTCTCTCACGTGAATAGGTATTACATTTAATGATTTTTTCACAAATTTCTCCCTTTTTCACCCTTTCCCTCAACCAGTTTTTTTTCCTGTGGTTGTTTAAGCCTTCATGTCATAGCCCGATAGCTGATAACAGTCTACGTAATAAAAGTTCCAAATTACATATCAGAATTTGCATAATAATCTAGTGACTATCCCAAAAATAGTAGTTACCATTTAATTTTGATAATTTGATTAATTATTACAATATTATTACCTAGAATAATTCCGCAGCATTATCAAATAATAACTGTGTTTGTAATTTGGTGAGATAAGTGCGGGATTTTCAATAATTATTTGTAGTATTTGGTCTAAATGGAAGAAGGATTTATTATAAAGGTAATTCGGATTTTTTCATTATTTTGAATTGCTCATGAGGAGATCTATTCCTATTATCAAATAAAATATGTATTTATTCATAATTCTAACCTTCATAACCTTCTCTTGGAAAAAAACAGCTATCGTTCTCCGAAAAAAGAAATATTTTTTTTTTCATAATCATCATTTGTTAATTACTTTTTTTAATTAAATTTTGTCAATTATTATTATCATTGTAATTTATTGTAATTGTAAAATTTGTAAATATAATATAAAAAAATTAATAAGGTATATACATAAATCATATAGCATTTCTTCAATAAAATATATTGTTAAAGCCGATCATTATTGCATAATTTAGTATTTGAAATTTAGATGCAGACATTATGAAATAAAACAAACGGTGAACACGTTATTTGAGCTTAAGTTATGCCAATTTCCCAAGTTATTTTAAAACCTGTGAAGAGCAAGAGAGAGACGTTGTCTTGATTTCGGATTTAGAATAGCGAATTGGAGTATAGAAAGGTTTAAGTGAGAAGCTACAAAAGCACACGATCCGACGAATTTAAATAGTATTTAGTTGTAACATTTATCACAAAACTGAAAAATGGGGATTCCAAAGTTCTTTCGATGGATGAGGTAACTTTACCATTTAAAATTAAATTTGTATATTTTCTCTATATATTAAAATTTTTTAAAATATTTTGCTACATTGCTACACATCTTTTGTAATTTCGTAGTGAAAGATATCCGTTGTGCAGCCAGCTGATTACCGAGAATAGGCAAATTGACCTTTTTTATTCTTCTAACAAAAAAAAGTGTTGAGAAATGACAATTTGTATATATTTATGAATGTAGTTCTAACTTTTGTATCATTAATAATTTTACATTTTTTTCGGGTGGGGTTTTAGGATCCCAGAATTCGGTATGTTTTTGTTTCGTTGTCATTGTTTAGCTTTAAGAAATATTTTTTTTTCTTTTTTAACAATTCAATAATTTTTATCATCCAAAATATTATTTGCAATAAATATTGGTAGATAATTTATACCTTGATATGAATGGCATTATTCACAACTGTTCTCATTCGAATAATGATATGGATGTTCTTAACCGTGTTTCCGAAGACAAAATTTTCATAGAAATATTTAACTATATCGATCATTTATTTACCAAAATAAAACCGAAACAACTATTTTTTATGGCCGTTGATGGTATTTATTTGAACAATGTACAATACATTTAACATTAAAATTAATAAATTGCAAATCGAATTGGATATTCACGTAGGCGTTGCCCCAAGGGCTAAAATGAATCAACAACGTGCTAGGCGATTCAGAACTGCTGCTGAAGCCGCTAAAAAAGCCGAATCTAGAGGTGAAGAATCACCTCAGGAGGCACCTTTTGATAGTAATTGTATTACACCAGGTTTGACTTTCATAATTTCAACCGTTAAAATCTTCTTTTCTTATCATTGTACACTCAATGAAACCATTGTTATATAATACTCGCTAGGAACCGAATTTATGACAAAACTTTCACATCAACTCAAATATTTTATAAATAAGAAAGTGACAGAAGACTCAAATTGGAGAAATATTAAAGTAGTATTATCAGGCCACGAAGTACCAGGTGAAGGAGAACATAAAATCATGGAATATATTCGTAACACAAAAGCCCAAGACGATTATAATCCCAATGTCAGACATTGTTTATATGGATTAGATGCAGATTTAATTATGCTTGGACTTTTAAGTCATGATCCACATTTTGCTTTACTCAGAGAAGAAGTTACTTTTGGATCAAGTAAAAAGAAAAAACAAGGGTAGGTTAAATAAGATAAGTCAAGAAGTTAATACATTATTTAATTCCTTAGATTTAATTTTCTTTACGATTCATATCAGACGTGTCGAATCTCAAAATTTTTATCTCATGCATTTATCATTATTGCGTGAATATTTGGATCTTGAATTTTCAATACTTAAGGAAACACTTTCTTTTGAATATAATCTCGAAAGAATAATAGACGATTTCATTTTGTTAGCATTATTTATTGGTAACGATTTTTTACCACATTTGCCCAACCTTCATATAGCTGAAGGGGCACTTGGATTGATGTTTCACGTGTACAAAAAAGTTTTACCTGCTGCTGGTGAGTAATAATTAGCTTATTGATTTATATATTCCTATTTATTTATATTAATTATTTTTATTTAAAGGCGGTTATATTAATGACGGAGGATTATTAGATGTGAAAAGACTTGAGATGATATTTAGAGAATTAACTATTTTTGAAAGAGATGTTTACGAAGGTGAATTTGTAGATTTAAAATGGTTTAAAGGAAAGCAGAAGAAACATTTAGAAATGATGGAAGAGAAGAAGAGAAAGGAGAAATTAGGTATGAATATTATACATTCTAAATAATGAAAGCTTATTATATTTAAATCTTTTATTATTTTTTTAAAAAAAAAAAACAATAGTTCTAACACCAAAACAACGAGAAATATATGATCAGATCAAAGAATTGGTTAAAACACGTTCAAGACATCATTTTCCGACTGATTATCCTGCACGTGATCGCGCTTTTATAAAAAAACTTGCTGAAGAATTGAAATTGAAAATTCAATCAGTACTTGAAGATGGAGGAAACAAACATTTGTTCGTTGAATATGGCTCTGAAGATGAGTCAAGTGGAGAAACAAGGGAGGTAGTTTATGAAAAATATGAAGCTGCAGAAGTAATTGAAGAGGATGATACTGAAACATATCAAGAAAAGGAAAGAAAGAAAGATGATGAGGCATTTATTGAATGGAAAAGAAAATATTATAGGGAGAAACTGCAGATTGATTATGACAATCGAGAGAGCATGGATGAAATAGTTGGTTCATATATTGAAGGACTGCAATGGGTTCTATGGTATTACTACTTTGGTGTTGCATCTTGGGGGTGGTTTTATCCATACCACTATTCACCGAAAATTTCAGATCTGTATGAATTAGATAAGATCGATATTTCGTTTTTTAGCAGCAAGGAAAAACCATTCACACCGTTTGAGCAATTAATGGGTGTTTTGCCCGAAGGGAGTAAAAAATTTTTGCCTAAAGCATATCAGGTGATGGTTTTTAAAATTTCTGACAATAAATATGATTTACTCCTTAAAAACTGAAATATTTAATTACTTTTATCTCCTTTTTTGATAGGATTTATTGTCCGATCCTAACTCTCCAATAATAGATTTCTATCCAAAAGAATTCACAACAGACTTGAATGGTAAAAAACAAGAATGGGAAGCAATAGTAAATATCCCATTCATTGATGTAAAAAAGTTAGTCGATGCTTTGAAGGGTGAGTTTAAAGTGAAAAAATTTCTTAATTTGTACTTAAACACTAATAATTTATGTTGTCTTATCCATTAGATAGGAAAGATCAATTAACTGAAGAAGAAAAAAAAAGGGATACTTTTGGTGATAGTTTTTTGTTTACGTATGATCCAGATTATAAAGAACCATATCCTTCATCATTACCAGGTTTTTTTCCAGGTGAAGCCTCATTATTTGCATTAACTTATTTAAAATTTTTTTTAGATTCACAATAACAATTATAAATTGTTCTATCCATAATTTAGATATCCCGTATTGTTTGTGTCGTACTGAAGTTTATCATGTCCCAACTTTGGAAGGTCCAAAATTTATTATAAAAGGGCTTTGTGACGGAGTTCAATTGGGGATTAAAGCGATGCCTGGTTTTCCATCATTACAAACACTTAAACATACTGCGAAGCTTTTGCAGCATGGGGTTAATGTTTTTAATTCGGAGAGCAAGTATGTTTCAGGTTCTAAAATTTCGACTTGTTTTTAATTTTATTTATAAACTAGTATTTAATAAGATTAAACGTTTATTTAGAAACGAAACTATGGTTATTTCAATAGTTGACCAATTTAAGGATATGAAAACTATAGATATAGCACGTGAAAAAGTTGGTGAAAGAATATTTGTCGGTACGTCTAAATTATGAAAATTTAGTATTCACTTTAATATAATTCTTACAAATAATTTATATGTTGTTAGGTTGGCCTTTCCTTCAAGAAGGAAAAGTACAAGCTATATCTGATGAACAATTTAGATATGAATTAATTAACGGGCAAATTAATAAAATCCCACATAAACAGGAAATAAGTGAAAAGTGGCGACGGAAGGCCGATAAATTTGAACAAGATAACAGCAAAAGATATGGAACAATAATTGGAAAAGTAAATGTTTTTGCACATGTTCTGGTTCTTAAAGGTACGTATACGATTACTTAATTACTTCTACGTAATATTGAATATATTAATGATAATTTCGGAAATAAAAAGGTATGAAGCAAGAGCAAGATGGCGCTCTAGTTAGAGAATTTTTCGAAGAGGAACAGGAATATGCAATACAAATAACAGTCGATAGTGTTGAATGTGAAGATTCTAGGTACGAAGAAAAACCTGCTGCTCCATTAGCTGAGGAGTTTCCGTTATATACCGAAATATTCTATCTGGGTAATAACCATTATGGATGTCCTGGGAGGGTTTCTTCTAACACAGAAGAGAATCTGGCTGTGAAAGCGGTAATTATCTGGTATTAGGTCCTTATAATTTTAATCAATGATTATTTTTTTCTTACCTCTTGTAATCTTTTCAGATCATTGACAAAAATAACTTGAATGAACCTGAATTTGGTTCAGAAGTTGCAAAAGCTTTTGCTGCAAGAATTAAATATTCTCCTTCATTTGCTGTTGCTAAAAGATTGAATATAAGTGGTTTAACTTTAAGCAAGTTAACTGCTAGTTTACATGTTATTTGTAAATCAAATTCAAATGAACAAAAATCAACCGATCAACGAGTCAATCTTGGTCTCAATTTAAAGTTCGAGGCAAAGAAACAAAAAGTATTGGGATATACCAGGAAGGCTAAGATTAAGGATAAGGATGGTTGGGAATACAGCGAAAAAGCAATACAAATTCTGGCAGAATATAAAGTTGGTTTCAGCATTTTCAATATCTTATAATGGCATTAATAATAAAACTTAATATGTTTGTACGATATGTAGGAAAAATTCCCAGAATTTATTCAAGGTTTAGAGAATAAGCATGATAAAGAGGGTAATTGTTCTCTGGATATTTATTAACGTGATAAAGAAAATTATAACTGTTATTATACCCTTCTAACATAATATGTTTACATAGAAATATATACTGCAGAAGATTTTTATCCGAAAGAAGAGGCCGTGTCTAAAATCAATGCTATTAAGGATTGGCTTAAAACCGTTGAAGTGAGGGATTTCGAGAAGGTTCCATTAGAAGCAGAGCAATTAGATAAAGTAAATACGCCTTTTTAACAACTATTCACTTTTTGGGTTTTACGTTGAAATTAAAATATATTCATTATTTTTTTTTATGATATAGGAAGCAATACAAGAAATAGAAAAAGCTGCCGACGAGTTCCTTAAAAATATGGTTATCGATCAAGAAGAATTTAAAAAATTGGCGAGATATGTAAGATAATTTTATTTTAATATTTTTCCTAGATAATGACAATTAAATTGATGAGTAAATTTGCTTTAAAAAGCAATTGTTAAAGCCGTCGCACGCATCAACACTTTTACAAAACCAAAAATTCAACCTTGGCGATCGTGTTGTTTTTGTTAAAGATTCAGGAAACGTACCAATTGCATCTAAAGGTACGATCGTTGGTATTGAAAAAAATAATATTGATGTAGTATTCGATTGTACATTTATGGGCGGATCTACATTGGGCGATAGGTAAGTTTTATGCTATTCTTATCATTATCTTACGAAAAGTACTATGTTAATATAAATCGTTAAATGAATTTATTTCAAGATGCTCAAATTATCGCGGAATGACCGTTCTTGCCAACTCTTTGCTTAACTTGACACGACCACAGCTTCCTGTTCGTCGTTCGAATACCGGAAATGGTAGATCAAGGCATGGAACAAATATTAATTATCAATCTCGTTATCAAGAGGCGCTACAGAACGGACAACAATATTATAATTCTAATGCATACCCTTATTATTATAATAATGGCTATTCGGGTCGTAGTAATAGAGGCTGGGGATCTATCATTCCAAATGGTTCCCATCAAAGACCTCCTAATCGTTCTCGGGGCGCAAGCGGATCAAATGGTTACATACAACAATCACAATTACATGCACGACCAATTTCACAATCACAAGCATCTTCAGGTGCTACAAAATATGGTGTACAAAATCAAACGCATCATTCTTATCGTCCAAGGAGTTCAAATGGGAATGGTTTTTTACCCAGTAGAGGCAATGGAAGTCGTGGAATACATTATGGTGGTAATGGAATTTCACGAGGACGCGGAAGAGGAGATGGTAAAACATAAAAAAAAACGAATTACAACTGACTCTTAATTAGTTTGTGTATTTTTTCTCTTTAATTTGTTTAACATCTTTATTTAATATAACCAATAATGGATATATTAATTTTGCACTAGCTTGTAATTTATTTTTCTTTTTAAATATATTTTCCTTTTCATGTAATCCCTGTTTACATAAATAGTTTTGGTTAATGGTCATGTGAACAGGCATTTTGTAAATTGATATCATACCGCTGAATGGTTAAAAATTTGCAATATACTTAATCCAACTATATTACGATAATTATTTTAAATTATCCAACTAATAAAGTATTTATACTTTCATGAGCGTAATATTTATTTGCTTTATCTTAAATGAATTGATAACATAATAACATAGAATAATATTTTTTGAACAATTCATTTACCAATTACTAAATTAAGTCTTTATAGTTTAATTTATAAAAATAAAGAATAACTAATTTTAAATTTTATATTACAGATAAATTACTATAAATTACCATGAAGTAATTTTACTAGTGTTATCAGTTATGCGATTTTTAATTACGTCATCTCCTTTGTGTTTTCATTTTTATTATGTATTTTAAGATATACACGTACAAAATGTTTACACGTACAAAATGTTATCACATTCTACTTTAGCAAGTTGTCTTTCTGACATTTTTCCTCCCCCCAGTAATACATACTTTAGAACCAACTATTCTTACTCTTGTAATTATTTTAGGCAAATGTTTTCACTGTCAGATTTTCCAACTCCTTTAGCAAGTTGTCTTTCCGACACTTTATCTATCTCTTTAGAACAAACTATTCTTCCTTACGAGAGTAGTTACTCTTATAATATTTTAGGCATTTTTCTGATACCTAAAGATCGTGTGTGTAGCCGAACCGCGGAACATTCCCAGCCGCAGAATAAAATTTGGAATACACTAGTAAAATTTGGAGCTTACCCACAATGGAGTTCCATTAACCCACCAGGACATATTCCACCCGATGGTTTTGAGTGGTTTAGGGAATTCACACCACTCGGCAACATAAAGTTTCGTATTGTAGAGCGTTAGGGAGAAGAGAGGTACTGTTGTAATTTTGTTCGATCTTTTTTAATCTTTTTATTTTTCATTAACTCGAACTATTTTTTTTTATATTTGTTAATTAGATTGTCGCGAGGAAGGTGTTCATTTTAGCGGCAGTTGGACGATTGAACTTGAAGAAATAAGCGAAACTCTACAAGAGTTACCGTTACTGAAAAAACTAGTGTTCATAATGTTTATTTTATGTCAAGACTAGTGTTCATAATGTTTATTTATTTTATGTCAGGACTAGTGTTCATAATGTTTATTTATTTTATGTCAAGACTAGTGTTCATAATGTTTATTTTATTTTTGTCAAGCAGGAAATTGCCTACACTAGTGTTCATACTTCATAATGTTTTTACACGACTATATATATGTTTATCACATATTGGATCACGTGGCGAAGACGTTTTGTCGCGTCACTGAAAATTCGATAAACAAAAACAAGATAAAAATAGAATAAAATTTGTGATACGTAAATAAACAATTTATCGCTCCGGACCCATGACGGTTTTCCGTAGTAATATTAGTAATATTAAAAAGCGACTGATCTTTCGTCTTGTCGATGCATCCGTAATTATTACTTGTTGATCGAATTTTTCACCAAGATCGTAAGAAATAAATCAATTGTTTGATTATATCCTGTAATCAATCCTTCGCTTCGCTCTAGACAATTATTTAAAAATGCTATGCTATCAATATATAGTGGTATTTCTTTATTAATTATTATTATTAACTACTTGCATTAATAATTCATATAAATTGTGGATCGCTATAATTTACAAAATATTAAATAAAAAGATCAAAGTTTAAAAATAAATGCATATCAGATATGTTGATCATCTTATACATCATATTTACTGTATATGGGGTACAGACTTTGTAATTAAGATCAGTTTTATCTTTGAATCAAGATGAAAAAAAAAATATCCTTTCGTTTTTTTTTTTAAAAAAAAAAATCTGGGATAATGACAAAATATAATAATGTTAACCAACAAGTTAAAAATGATTTTAATAAAAAAATACCAAATCTAAAAAAATATTCTACCATTTTTTTAGCATTGGTAATATTTAATTTATTGTATACAATATATAATGTTCATTATACTTCGTTTTCACATAAATCTACACAATATTCAAGTGGTATATCATACGAAACATATAAATATGGGATATCAAAATGTGAAGAAATAAAAAGGATTAAACCCGATAACAATCATATCCAGAATAGGAAAACAAATCCTAGATTTGTTCCTGGAACTAAAAATGTTTTACTAAAAAATGCTAGAATATTGGATGGCATTGGTGGAGATTTTATCGGTGATCTATTATTAAAAGATGGTATCATTAGTAACATTGAAGGAGATTATGATGAGAAGAGAAGGATTAATGTAACTGATGATACTGTCATTATTGATTTAAAGAAAAAATTTGTTACTCCCGGGTTAATTGATATGCACAGGTATTATATAATATAGTTTATTTAAAATATTTTTTCAAAAAACAATTTTTTTAAAAAAATATTTTAGTCATGCAGGAGTGTTCTCATGGCCAAATTTAAGAGGTACAAGTGATGGTAACGAAGAAACAGATCCACTTACACCATTCGTTAGTATTAAATTAAATTAAATCAATTTCCTTTTTAAAATTAAATTATTTTACTTTTTTTTTTAAAAAAAAAAAAACCAAAAACAAAATTGATCAGAATTTTTTATTAAATAGGTTCGTGCGAAGGATGCGATAAATCCAAGTGACCCTGGTAAAATTTCTTTAATAGTGGTTTTTTCTTTATCTAAAACAACATTCATATTATTAACTTTTTCCATGTGGTATGATAGCAATTAGAATAATATCATCAGGGGGGATAACAACATCATTGATATTACCAGGAAGTGGAAATTTAATGGGAGGAGAGGGATATGTAATAAAAATGCGACCAGTTTCAACATTATCGGTAGAAGATATGGGAATAAATTATGGTATTAATCCTGAAGTAGAAAAGGAATGGAGATGGTTAAAAATGGCATGTGGAGAAAATCCAAAGAAAGTTTACAGTTATCAAAATCGCATGCCAACTACACGTCTTGGAGAAGCATGGTTGTTTAGAAAAAAATTTGAAGAAGCAAAAAATCTTTTTAGAAAACAAAATGATTGGTGCGATTTTGCTAGTAAATTATCTTCTAATGAACAATTAAATAGCCCATTTCCCGAAGATTTACAATATGACAGTCTAATTGCTTTATTTAGAGGCGATGCTAGATTAAATATTCATTGCTATGAGGTGATTTATGTGTGAACTTTTTTTTTATCGTGTAAATATTGTGTGAAGTTGCTAAAAAAATTTTGTTCCCTTTTTGATTTTAGACGTTTGATATCGAAACTATGATAAGACATTCATTAGAATTTAATTTTACAATAGCAGCATTTCATCATGCATTAGATGCATATCGTATCCCAGATGTAATAAAAAGAGCAAGTTCACAGATTACTATAGCAACATTTTCAGATTTATGGGGATATAAAAAAGAAGCATTTCAAGCAAGTACGCGTTCACCGAAAATATTAGCAGACGCTGGTATACCTGTAGCAATAAAGTCAGATCATCCAGTAACAAATGCACAACATTTAGCATTTGAGGCAGCAAAAGCACATCATTATGGACTTGATGAGAAATTAGCCATAGCATCAGTTACTTCAGTACCAGCTAATGCAATTGGATTAAATCATCGTATTGGACAAATTACAGTTGGTTATGATGCTGATATTGTTGTATGGGATTCTCATCCACTTGATTTGGGGGCTACTCCATTAGAAGTTTATATCGACGGTATTCCCCAATTTGATACTCCTGTTTCTGTTCTTACAAATTCTACTAAAAAGAATCATTCTTCTATGAAGAATGTTAATAATGAAAATACAGATAATACAGGGGAAAGAACAGCATCATCCGTTATTATAAAGAATATTGGAAAAGTCTTTATAGATGAAGATACTATTATTGAATCTAATTCATCGTTAAATGGTAAAAATATAAGCATAATAGTTAAAGATGGTTTGGTAGAGTGCATTGGCACCAATTGCACAAATACTATTGATATCGTTACACGTAATTCACCAGAAGTTATTGACTTAAATGGAGGATATATACTTCCAGGAATGATCGCGGTTGGTACACCATTAGGATTAGTTGAAATTGATCAAGAAGCGATAACGGCAGATGGATTTGCTCCAATTATAGTTGATCTAGACAGTGAACATAGAGTAATAAAGGCTATAGATGGACTAAAACTTGATAGTAAACATTTAAATGTTGCTTATAAAGCTGGTGTGCTTACTTCTATTACAGCTCCATTATCATCAGCTGTAATAAGTGGTATTTCTGTTGCTTTTAAAACTGGTTCTCAAACCGTTATTGATAGTGATGAGACTATAATTGAAAAAGAAGCTGCTCTACATGTAAGAATTGGTACTCCTTACAAAAATGGTAATTATAGTAATTTTTATATTTAAATATTTTAAAAAAAATTGATATTAATCATAATTCTAATATTTAGGTTATATACCATCAGTATCAAGTCAAATTGGGTTATTGCGTAGGATATTAATTCATGCTTTATATAAATCCCCATTAAGAAACATTTATAATAAGGTTGCGAAAGGATTGGTTCCATTAGCAGTTCATACTCACTCTAAAGATGAAATCGCATCCTTAATTAATTTGAAAAAACAAATATCTGTTCATGGAGGCGATTTACAAATTATTATAATTGGGGGTGCAGAAGCTCATTTATTAGCTAAACAATTATCACAATATAATATTTCAGTCGTATTAAGACCTTCAAGACCTGTACCGGACTTATGGACTGCTAAAAATGTTTTGACAGGTTCTCCTTTAACAAATATTACTGGTGCAGAAATACTTGTAAAACATAAAGTTAAAATTGCTCTTGGTGTTTCCAACTTTGCTTGGACAAGGAATTTAGCTTGGGATGCTGGTTGGATTCTTCATAATTCAAAGGGAGCTTTATCTGAAAAAGATGCTGTTGCTTTAGTTTCTTGGAACTTAGAAAAATTTTTCAATTTAAATAGAAATAAATTAAACAAACAGGGCTTACATGTAGGTAATGCTGCTAATTTTGTCGCTTACGATGGTAACCCTTTTAATTTACATACTAAAATTAAATTAGTTGCTGGTGGTGGTAAAAAAGATATACTCATTGATCCAATTCAAGATTAAATGATTTATGGGAAGAATTATTATTCTGAAATTGATACGTAAATTTAAATAAAAAAATTATATATTTTATATAATCTCCTTATTTATTAATTTTATTCGACAACACCTATACTCTAAAAAAAAAATTACAATAAATGATGATACAGATAACATGTTATAACAATCATGACTATAAATTATATACATAAAAAGGATATATCTTCATTTTCTAGATGACAATGACTTGTTATTTCCATATAACGTGTATCCATGTCCAAGTAATTTTGTTGGTAATGGTGTCACCCTTCCGGCCGGTTGTGCTTTTAACATACTAACAAATTTTTTAAACAGATGTTTGTGGTCCTTAAAGAAAAAAAAAATTTTTTTAATTATTTATTTTATAATCCCAATATGTAGCTCAAATGAACATACCTCATTAATGAATGTGATACTCCAACCAGAAGAAAGACCAGAGTTTCTAATACTGTCATTTCCAGCAGCTCTTCCAACTTGATGAATATATTCATCGACAGATGTAGCCATATCAAAATTTATTACCATTTCAACATTAGGAAAATTTAATCCTCTACTTAACACTCCTGTCGATACTATAATCTCATATTCTCCATTAAGAAATGATTGCAAAATCATCATCCTTTCTTCTTGTGATTTGTCACCATGTATACTTACACTTCTTGCGTTGCATTTCTTTTCAATAGCTTGTGATAATAAATCTGCTCCCAGCTTGGATTCTACAAATATAACTATAGGTGGTTTATAATATTTCGGATCATTCAAGAGTGAAAATAATTGTTTCTTTTTAGACTTATTTTCCACCCAAAGAATAGTCTGTTTAACAGGAATATTCGGAATGAAATTCGAAAGTGAACTATCTAAATTTTCATTTTTATATTGTTGAACTCCTACGATAATTCTAATATAATCTTTAAGTAAAGATTTTGCGAGTTTTTCAATATTTTCCGGAATCGTGGCAGAAAACATCAGAGTTTGGCGCTGTAAACTTGTAGCTGGTAAAGGTAATTTATTTATAATTTCTTTAACCTGATTCTCAAATCCCATTTTAAACATCATATCAACTTCATCTAGTACAAACATATGAATATTATTCATCGATAATTCTTTATTATGTTGATTCAATATATCGATAAGCCTTCCCGGTGTTGCAAATGCAATTTGTATTCCTTGTTTTAGTCGATGAACTTGGTTTGGCATAGGTAAACCTCCAACTAATAATGCAGTCTTCATATTCAATAATCCTTTAACTAAACTTTTTGCTAAATTTTCAATTTGAGAACAAAGTTCTCTTGTTGGTGCAAGTATAATTGCATAAGGTCCATTTTTTCCTTCATAACATTGTGATAACGAATGACAATGTGAAATTATTGGAATTAAAAAACTTGCAGTTTTTCCTGATCCAGTTTGTCCACTTGCTAATATATCACGTCCGACTAATGCCGTAGGAATTGTTTGCATTTGAATTGATGTCGGTTGTGTATACCCTTCTGTTTGTAAATTTTCCATCATTTTCGTTGGTAACTTACATTGCGTAAAACTTAATATTGGTCTAGGAATATTTTTTCCTTGAACACTAATTCGATTTCTTGTTAAAATTGATTGCACTTGAATATCTGCCAAAGAACCTATAATTGCATCTGGTATATAGCCTGTAAGATTCACATGAAATGAATCTGAAATTGGTGTTTGTACTGTAATTTTAGAATATGTCCTTTTTACACGTCCAATATCTATTTTCTTACATTCCAAACTACAAACATCATGTTCTGTTTGATCACAAATATATTCGCCATATTTTCCACATATCACGCAAATTGGTTCTCCAGAAGAAGCTACTCGTTGTTGATAACTATACTCTTTCACCGGTTCTTCTTCTTGTGAACCTGAATCTTGTGCATCCACTTCAGGCACTTTTTCTAATTGATTCTTGATTTCTTGATGTACGACAACATTCTGTTCGACGACATTCTGTTGGTTTACATTCTGTTGAATTACAATCTGTTCGATTACATTCTGTTCGACTACATTCTGTTGGTTTACATTCTGTTGGACTACATTCTGTTGAATTACATTCTGTTGGACTACATTTTGTTCAGAGTTATCTTCCATGTGCCAATCAACTTCTGCTGAAATTATTTGTTGAGCTGTAAGCTGATTTTGCTCATTAATAAGTTTCATGCCTGGTTCGTTTTGTTTATCATTGGCTATTAAATCTATACATGTCGTTATCTTGTCTTTTTTGTCGTGATTTATATGTTTAGTTTTTAAATCTACAGTAATATTGCTTTGCTTGTCGAGGTCCAATTTTTCAGTTACTTGAGTTACTCGATTACTGATATTTAAATTTTCTTCTGTATCCTCTTTAGAAATCGAAGAATTGGAAGTTGTTGAAGGTACTTCCAAAGACGAAATTACCGTTTTCGGTTTTTTATTCCGATTTGTAGAAATTGGTCCAGGTCTTTTAACAGCTCGAGGAACAAACATAATAATAAAACGCAATTTCTTGTTTTTTTTTGTCGACATCAACGATATCAAAATAAAAAAGTGATATTATGGTAGCACAGTGACATTATTATCTTATATCACGTGATGACAAATTCTTAGATCTTGTATTAAGGTTAGAATTTTATCATTATTAATTATTAATCATTAATTTATAACATTTATATCATTTTATATCATTTATGACATCTATTTACGAGAAAAAAGGTCAATATATAATATATATATGTGTGAATATAATATTTCATATGTTACATTTATTCCAAGAAAATGAGATTCGCTTTTTTTTGTTGGTTTTTTTTTTTTGGTATCCAGTACCTTTTTTATAAGAAAAAAAAATTTTTTTTTCCTTTTTACACTAGAAATATACTAGAAAGTAGAAACACAATAAATTATGTATAAATAGATTAAAATTTTGAGTCATTTTTTTTTTTTTTAATATAATTTAACTGAACAAAGCAAACATAAAGTATATGTATAATTTTTTTTTTAATTTTGCTAATTTTTTTTTTTTTAAAGCACTGTTTGGACAACTAATGAAAGAAAAAAAATGTTTTATCTACTATCTGAAAAATAAAGGAAAAGGAAAAAAAAAATATAACAAATGAAACCTAAGAAACCTAAAAAACTTGGACATATTAATGTCAAAGCAGATTTTTATTTTCATTAAGAATCTACCAACATTAATATGTAAAAGTATGATTTCAATGGTCTTTTAATAATATGTGAAGTAACAATCAGAAAATCCAAGGACTATTTACAATGTCGTTTTTAAATAATTCTTAAAAAAAAAAAAAAAAAAAAAATATCAGATCCAAAGAAAAAGCACAATAGGTAAAAAGTTCAAATTGTTCATTATTCATCATTTTCATTGACAATTTGTCCGCCAACTTTAACACCACGATTAAACATAACTACTCCTGCTAACATTTTACCCAAATGATTCTTGGTGGACTTTCCAACTTTTTTTGGAGTTTTATCATAAGACCTCAAAGAATGTTGTTTTGATGTATCAATTGTTTCAGTAGAATTAGAAGATGTAGGAGGAGGGGAAGGGGTAAAAGGAAGATCATTAATCGATTGCATACGAGGTGGTGATCTAGATGTTTGTACATTTCTTCTTTGAGGAGCAGTATAAATACTTTCTTGACCCAGATTTGAAGGCCGCTGAGGTCTTCTACGAGGAGTAACATTATCAATAGAGGGACGATTAGGCGTGAAAGAGTCATTAACATCTGTACTCAATGATCCACGACGTCTGTAAGCTCCCAAAGAATTTAATGTCTGTTCCTGTTTTTCTTTACGTCTTTGTTCCAAGCGCTCACGACGTTGATTATAAGAAGTCCAATGGTTATTATTTGTTGTATTAGAAATTGTTGAACCATTTTCTATTGAATTTTCTCGTTGATGTCCGCGAGATCTATAATCGCCCCACGGTTTAGGTTTACAATAGATAATTTTTGGTGGAGATACAGATATAGGATTTGAATTTCCGCTCATCGCTCCTCTATGTTCTTTGAGCCTCTTTATAATATTATTATTAACTTCTTCATCGGTACCAAAACCAGAATCGGCGTCACTATTATTGGCACTTTCTACTTGACTTTCATCATCTCTATCTTTCTTAGTGAGTTTTACATTAGCTTCAACCGGGTTAACATTTTGTGAAGTTTTTTTAGATGAGTAGCGATTATTAGTCATTTCACTTTCAAATTCTCCAACCACATCTGACCATGATTGTTGACGATCATGTCCATGTTGTCTCTGAGAAAAGGAAGTACTCTCTTTGGAAATTGATGATAATGACCTAGTAAATCCTTGAGACATATCATCAAACACATCATCAAGTTCAATATTATCATCTGATATTCTCTCTACAAATTTATCGAGCCAATTCCTCCATTCTTTGATACTAATTCGACCCTCCTCTGCGTTACAAAACACGCGAAAAGCAAAAAATCGAGCGACATTTCTTGGCATGGTTAAAAACTTATCCATCAAGAAATTGGACTTGTCAAGTTGAAACATAGTGAATGCTTTACATTCTTCAGGGTTAGGATCAGCCCATGGTGAACGATGATATAACATGTTAAGTAATATGATTCCTAATGACCATATATCAGCTAGGCGTGGATTATATGTACCATTTGTAGGATTTCGACATTCTAATAATTTAAATTCAATTTAGTTAAATATTAACCTATTTTCTATAAAAATATATATATATAAATATCTCAACTAACCATAACTCATATAAGGCTTAGATCCACAATCAAAATCAACTGACTCTTCTTCATCAGTAGCTAAACCGAAATCCGTTAGCTTAACTTGAATGCCTTTAAATTCACTATCATTCTTGATCATGACAATAAAATTCTCGGGTTTTAAATCTCTATGAGCCACACCTTTTTTATGACAATAACCAACCGCATCTAATATTTGTAGAAAGACATCCTTCACCATTGCCATACGTTCTTTTTCCGATAACAGTTTACCACTAATTGGATCTTTGGCATCATTATTCTGTGTTAGCCAATAATATAAATCTTGACCTTCACAATATTCAAGTACAAGGAAGAGCCAATCAGGTGTTTCGAAATAATGATCAAGCTTCACTATATTAGGATGTGACAATCGCTCGTGAATACGTACCTAAAAATTACAATTTATTTTATTAAAAATTAAAATATTTCAAAATTGTATAATTGTATAAACAATGATGAAATATTTTACCTCATTATGTTGTATCTCTAAATGATAATCTGATAAATTAGCCTTTGATAAACATTTAAGAGCGTAAAATTTGCCGGTATTTTTTTCTTGCGCCATATATACAACAGCGTATGAACCATTACCAAGAGGTTGGATCAAATGATATGCTGAACCATCTACGGGGTTTACAATAGTTGATCCAAGATTAAAAGGTAATATACTTGGTGATGACAAAGGTCCAGGTCGTAATTGTTGTTGATACCGAGCAATTGGCTCTTCTATTACAGGAGCAACAGGCCTTATTGGAGTTGACGTTGATCTTTTAAACATCATAGTTATTACGTAACCTTTTTTCTTTTTTTTAAAATAAAGGAAAGAAGTAGAAAGAAAGAAATATATGACAAATTTTACACTTTTAGATAGTTGGATAACTAACTATAATTGCGGGGGTTTTTTTAAACTGTTTTTTTTTCTTTTTTTTTTTTATTTTCAAAGGATTTTTAAGTATTTTTTTTTTTTGCTTCAAGAACCGGCTTGAGTTTTAATATATATATATGTGTATATATATTAAATATTGTTTTTTTTTCTTGGTACAGATGAAAAGATCAAATTCCGGAAGAAGTATTTCGGCCGATAAAAAAAATTAAACTCAAGATAGATAGATAATGATTTTCGACAGACTTTACGTCGTCGATGTGGAGTAGAGATGTGAAGCAGGTAAGTAAGAAAAAATGTGGTTTGTTGTTTTGTTGATTGAAGAAGAGTGCTTGATCTGATCAATTAGAAAATTAAAGTCCAAATACGTTGATAACGCGATGGATAAGAAATATGTGTTGTTGTTGTTGAGTAAAAATAATATGTTCATCTTTTTGTTTAGAATCCTCTTTTTAATACGCCATACCGACAATAGCCAGTTAACTTTTGAAATAAATGGGGTTGTTAGATAAAAAAAAAAATAAGAAAAAAATATATATAATAAAGAATATGTATATTATGTATAAAAAATGATTATATTACAATTTAAAAGAAGCAATTATTATTTAATTGAATCTCTTAAGGATTGGAAAGAATGAGGGGGGGAGATTAGATGATACAGGAAGTAGTTGATAATGCAAACGGTAAAATAAAAATTAAAATAATAAAATTTTGAATTAGTGATCGTGATTTGGAATGAAAAATAATAATAATAAAAAAAAAAATTATATATTTTTTTTTTTTTGTGTTTGTTTTTGTTGGTTTTGTTGGTTTTGTTTGAAATTTTTTTTTTTTTTCACGCACGATACCAATATCAATCAAATATTTGTTTTTTCGAAAGGAGTGAAGTTTGCTTGCATAACTTATTAAAAGGTTTGGCACTCAGTTTCTTGTTGAACTGTTAAACAGAGCAACTCGAAATATGTGAGATAATTTTGGGAATGCGGTAAGACTTTAGAACATTATAAGTTTGTTGCTAAAAAAGCAAATCAAAAAAGTTGAAAAACACAAAACAAGGGAAAGTTTTTTTTTTTAATAAAAATAATTAAAAAGTTTGAAACCAAGTCCTTAGTTGCGATTTTATATATATATAAATATTATATATATATATAAAAATATATTTCCTGTTAATCGTCAGCACGTTTTCAGAAAATAAGAACTCCGCAAACTTAATTTGACTGCTCACAGAAAGTGTCGACCAAAGGAGTGAGGGGACGAATTATCCTTGGGAAGAGTGCTTTTTTTTATATCACTTGCTAGTCGCTGCTTTTGGTCAGGTGTTCCGTCCGAGGCGCTATTTTTTATATTGAACACGCGTTTAACAATAACAAGGGTTTATTGAAATAAGCGTGACAATTAGGACAATTGGAAAACCACAGGAAAGAAACCAGAAAAGTAGAAAGCAGAGTGCAAAGATAAATAGAAGTAAGAATATAACATTAGTAATGAGATAATGAGATTAAAAATAAAATGAAATAAAATGAAATAAAATAAATAAAATAAATTAGACTAAATGTTCATCTGAGCCTCAGTGGCTGACGCGTCATTATATATATAGTATTTTAATAATCACAAAATAACTAATAGGGTACACAAATAAATATAATACAATGACGTGACTTTCCAAATAATATCATTATACAGTATATATAATAATTAAAGCTCTTCAAAGAACTACTACTAATATAACTACCAAAAAAAAAAAAAAAAAAAAAAAAAAAAAAAAAAAAAAAAAAAAAAAAAAAAAAAAAAAAAAAAAAAAAAAAAATTGATAAATTACCGACAAAACTGAAAGCTTGAATGAATAAATAATATCAAAGAGTTAAAACACTCTAAAAAGTTTTTTTTTTGGGCAAGTGCTTTTTTAAAAGGAATAAAAAAATAGAAGGAAGCGAAGAAAGAAAGTTAACTTTATAATAATTTTTTTTTGTTTTTTTTTGTTTTTTTTTGTTGGTTTTTTTTATGGAGGTCGAATGGGAGAGAGGACAAGGCGGTAAGCGACACACAACAACGGAAGGGCAATAAGTTAGCTGTGTGAGCTCTTTTTTTTTTTTTTTGCTTTGGTCCCTCAAGAATCAAAGACGCAAATTTGATTGGAGAGAAACCAACTGAATCCAAGGAAAGACACTCCTATTTATTAAAAAAAAAGGATATAATGATTTCAGCCAATCAGAAAAAAATGAGATAATTAGGAGTTAGATAAGGGATACAAAACTTAGTTTGTTAAAGAATTTCAAAGAAAATCAAAGGAAACAAAAAAATGGTAAGAAAAAAAGAAAGTAAAGCAAAAGGGCTGAATTAAAACAACACACAACATTTTCTGTTTACAATAAAAATATTAACGCAATAATAAGGAGAAATAAGAAACAAGTCACTAATATTTAAAAGGAATATTTTAGGACATGTATAAATTGCACTAATTACACTATAATAATCTTTTACCACGCGCCAACAATCATGTGGTATGATATTTTTTTACTAAAATTAAAAAAATTTTTTATATAAAAAATTTTTTTATTTATATTTATTATGTATGTATAAATATTATATTATATTATATTATATTATACGGTACAATACTGAGACATTGTTTTAATTGCACAGCCAAAATAGTATCAAAATATGTAACTACTACAAAACTTACCGTATTAAACAACATATTGAGCATATAGTTAAACAAAAAAAATACCAAATAAAGTAATTGAAACATCTTGCTTTACCTTTATTAGTTGTGTGATAAAAATGATTAGCAAATATTCTTAAATGAATATCAATAGCATGCTTGTAACAAATCATTTCAGATTTGATTCATAAAATAAAAATCTAACCTTGTATTTATTACAGATCATTTTATCAAAAAAAAAAAATAGATCAGGAAAATCTATAAAGAAAAATAATATAAAATATTTTATTTTCTTTGAAGATGATAAATGGTTAAAAATTTCATTTTTTTTTAATTAAAATAGTTCCATAAACAGGAAAGGAATTTATTTTGAAATTCGCGTTTTCCCTTTTTTTGACACGATATTGTGACTTTTTATTAAAACAAAAGATAAGGTATTTTTTTTTCCCAGGGTCAACAGGAAACCAACAATAAATAATTACACGAAATGGGAACAACAAGTTAATAAAAAATTTATATATAGCGCGTGCGTGGGGAATAATCATTATTGTATCACTTGAACTAACCTTAATTATCATATCTTCCATAAGAAAATATATATATTGTCACGCAAAGTACCGACAACCTACATTAACAATTTTTCAACTGAAATTACTTTTTGTTTGTACTCACATAGATTACCCTTCTCTGGAAAGTTGTTCTGGAAAAGTGAGGGAATATTTATTTATTTATTTATTAATTTTTTTTTTTTTTTTTTTTTTTTTTTTTTTTTTTTTTTTTTTTTTTTTTTATTTTTTTTTTTTTTTTTTTTTATTTTTTTTTTTATTTTCATTCATTCAATCTAATAATACTAATAATTATTATATACATATATTACATTATATAT